>PPKM02000010.1:0-268331 GCA_003707685.2 Ogataea pilisensis
ATGCTCATGTCTAATTTGATTTATTGTTTAACCATGATGCGCTTACAAAGAAAATACAATATTCCGTTTAAAATGTGAAATACCGACTGAGTAATAGTGATATATCACCTCAGTTTTTTCAGTTATTTATACTAGCGCCTAGTTTAGACTGAAACAACTTTGTTCATGAAGCCACTGGATTGAGAGCCCAAAAAACCATCTCTGCTTTAAATTTTTACATAACAAACGACTACCATAATAATAGTGCAAGTCTGCCAATGGCCCTCCCCATTTACAATCAAACAAATAACAATAATAGTAAATAAAGTCAATTAGAAAATTTTAAATAGAAATAAAATGCAAAAAAATCAATGAACGCCTATATCCCAACAAGTAAATTTTTTTCTTTTTTTAGACATGATAATCGTTGAATTTGAATTGGAAAGATCCACTTCAGAAACCAGCTGAAGTATTGAGAATGGGGGGGCGGGGGTTAGAAATTATATAATGAACCAGCATTATACACCCAGTTTGTGTTGAAACTCTTCAACAGTAATAAAATAACTCTTTGAAAAAAACGATCACAAATCAATAATATTGCCGTCTTCTCTGTAAGATATTTTTTTTGCCATATTTTTGAATTTTTTAGTAGCAGCATCCACCTCTTGAACATTATTTGAGACAGGGTGAGAGACGAAACTTCTTCTAGTTTGCATAGTTAATGGATCCTTCTGAATAATCTTCAATCTGTATTGAGCAAAAGATTGGAAGCTTCCGGAAGCTGGTTGAGCAGTAGTTGGATTAATTGCTTGAGCTTGAGTTTCAGCATCTTTTTCAAACAATTTTGGAATAGTTGAAGAGAAAGCTCTTCTTGATAAGAAAGCTAATGGTGCCAAACTAGTAGCAGCGGTTGCTGAGGATGCGAGAACTAATTTTGAAACTTGAGCTAGGGATTGCATTGCAATAAAGATAGCAGTTAAATTTTTTTAAAAATATACGGATATTAACGAATCTAAAATAAATTTATGATATGGTTTAAATTAGTGCAAAGTTTAGCGCTCCAATATTCAGTAAAAGAGAATATTAGTAAGTATTTATAATGCATAGAACTGAATTGAATTGAATTGAATTGAATTGAATTGAATTGAGTTGAATTGTAAAATAGCACCAGCAAAAAAAAAAAAACGCCATAGTGAGTGAGGTTGTGATTATGCAGGTGCACGGATAAGAAGAAAGACACTAAGCAAAAAAGAACGCTGCTGCCCTTTCCATGTGCATGATGCGTTTCTCAAACAGAGATTTAAAGGTCACGGTTTTTTTTTGGTGAGATATGAGAATGGGACGGGGTGCGTGAGTTTGTGAGTGAGTGAGTGCGTGGACGGACCTCGCTCAGCTATTAAGTAAGCAGAGTAGAGTAGCCTACATCGAATGATTTTACAGAGACACTCCCCTCACTTTGTTTTGCCTTGTTCATGATGACTGAGAGATAGATACAGAGATAGAGTAATAGATAGTAGGTAATATCATCGGCAATCACACAATTTATCTATCTATCTATCTGTCTATCTAACTATGATTAGTAAACAAATCTCCATTTCTTCATAAACATTCCATCGCTTTCCATTAACCTTTCCTTTCCTTTCCCACCTGTCTATGCTACTAGTAGGGATTACTGCCCTCTGTGACTCCTCACTAATTACCGCCGATAAAGTCCTCCATAACAAAGCCAAAGATTACATAACTTTACCAAAGATTTGGAAACTTGTAAACTCACCGGGTATAATCAGACTATAGCCAGACTCACTACACAGCCCTGTGATCTTCATCTTCAGCCTTGTCTGTGTTGAGTCAGTGCACGTATCCAGAACGCGAAAGCTTTCTAGTTGGTGAGTAATTCCTATTGTCTCGCTCCAAAAACACAGTGATCATTTGTTCAAATGAAATAAATAGTTGACGGATAATCTCCTGATCTTTCCGCATTGAATAAACAAACACCGTTGCCATTCTACACACAAACATATAGAGAAAATTTACAACTGTTTTCTTTTAATAGTGTTCCATTTGATGCATGGTCTTGCCACAGTGTCGGCGTATTCGGAAACAGACAAGTTCAACGTTTCAATACTCATCTCTTAATCTAACTCCATTGTACACACACACACATATATATATATATTACACATACCAGTATATTTGAGTATACAGTAACTTTGGTTCCTAGTTCTTCCCTCTTTGGTATATATATATATAGACCCGGTATTCAAGGCGATTGCTAAATGTTCCTGAAATATTTAGCACCATCTACATATGGAGGTAATATTCCAAAAAAAAAAATCTTAAGTTTTATTTTAAAACACCCCCTCTTTTTGAATCATCGCACCCCTTTGAGACCGCCGCTTTCGCCGATTCCATATTAGGTAATTCTTCAGTAATCTGGCAAGGTGGCAAGCATCCGTCAACTTATCTGAGATCTGATCAGTATTCCACACTATTTACTCATTTACACACGTAAACCATACAACCATGATCTCACAAAACAGAAACCATTCGTGACCATTCGTGACCATTCGTGACCATTATCAGGTAACTAACTGTTTTGAAATTTTTCAAAGTTACAAACTGAATAGATTTGTGGCCCGATAATTATGTCTTATGTCGCTGTCGATAGAGAGAATTCCGACTTCTTACGAGAAATTTCTCACGAATAAATTGTTGTGCGAAAGCTTTTTTTTGTAAACGGCCTGACTGGAGTTGAGTATCATTGCACATGATATTCTGCCAATCAGAGAAGATTAGGTAATGTGTCGTCTTTCCTCTAGAAATAAAACACACATTTAGCTGAGACACCTGTACACCATAAATCAAGGAGAGTCGCGGCGTAGCAAAAAAGGCAAAGATTTAGATTCTGGATTTACATTATCGCATTATCGCCTGTTACGTACGAGAACGGGGCGAACGCCAGATTTTTCTCATACAATTGCTTACGTATTTGAATTTGGGTGGCCTCTTCAGAATAATACAAGAACTGTATACAACCTTGCACCTTGACGTTATGAAATTCTATACTTCAAAAACAAGAAAAAAAAAATCAAACACACACTAAATCTCATGGGCCATGTATGTGTACAGACAGCAGCATGTTTTAGTTAAACTGAATACAAATATAAAGTATTGTACATTGCAATCACCTATAATTTCCTTAGATTGATTTTACACTGTCTAAATTGTATCAATTGAGAATTAGATACTCAATTGTGCGATAAAGCAAGTATTGAATTCACTTCAAACTGCTGAGAAAACAATAATACTCTTCTGTTTTTTTTTTCTGCTTCTTGAATTCTCCGATTTCAGCTCCTTTTAAACATTAGAAGAGTCTCCAACTAGTGCTTACTAGCCCACAGCTATTATTAACGAGGCAGAATAGAAATCTTTAAAGTATCTGGCTTTTCAGCAGGGTATTCGGTATTTTATATCTTAGTCCTGAGTACAACAAGGTGTCATCATTTATAACAAACATACAAGGTCTAAGTTTGTGGCTGTTTCTTTTTGTTTTCCTTGCTCATTCACCCCTTCCTCCCTCTTCTCCTACCCAGCATTAGCCTTATTTTTTTATTTGTTTGTTGAACCAATTTTTTTTCAATTCTGAGTGTAAAAGTTAGAATAAATTGGTTGGTTGAATAACATAATGGAGTCGTCACCTGACCAGCAACAACAACAACAACAACAACAACAGCAGCAGCAGCAGCAGCAGCAGCAGAAGCATCCATTACTTTTTTCTCCAACTTCATCAGCATCATCAACATCAAAGCCGTCCATGGCAGTTTTATCTCCTCCTGCTTCAAGGTATGCTTTTGAACCATCTATCACCACCTCTGCAATTCCCCCTATTTCTAGCTTCACTGCCATTTCTCCTTCAGCTCAATCTCAATCTGGATCTTCCCCACTTTTAAATCCAATATCTTTACTTGCCAATTCTAATGTAGCCACTATTGGTAATTCAATCGAGAGACCTGTTTCAGCTTTTGGATACGGTGCTGTTGAAAACGACGTTCCTGCTTTCGAACCGAGTACTGAAATTGTCTTGGAGAATTTCACTCATGATTTAAGTACTTTCACAAATTGGATTAAAAATTTGAATATTGATGAACAGAAAACTACAATGGATATTTTTTTATCCACTATCAATGAAGAAGTGTTACATTATGTTAAAAGTAAAGTGAATAACACCACTGCTACGAAGTTAGACAGTGATGACGGTGGCTTAGTCTTTACCCCACCTGTCATTAATAACGATATATATCAACCTCATGTCAGACCACTCTCACCATTGTTCGCATTGAATTCTGAACCGGCTACTACTCTTGACTCTTTATTAAGTGACCACTCATTAACTGGTGGAACTATTTCCCAACAGCAAACACAATCACAGTCAACACTTCACCATTTAATGAGACCTTCTACCCCATTTGGCCGTATAGCTGAATCAATAGTTAGACCTAGATCAGCTGGTCCTGGCTATCCAGACTTATCTATGACTTCTTATAATCAACCCCAATCACAATCACAATCGCAATCAGAATCGGAATCACAACTTGGTCAACTGCAAAATCAATCTCTGTTTGGTCAGCCACAAACTGAGTCATCACAGTATCAGAATCAATACTCGTTACCCTCTCCCCAATATCAATATCATCATCAGTCACAATCTCAACAGCAACAGCAACAACAGCAACAACAACAGCAGCAGCAACAAAAACAACAACATCTGATACGGGCCTTTTCACCTGATGTTGTTGATCCAACT
This sequence comes from Ogataea pilisensis, assembly GCA_003707685.2. Taxonomy (NCBI): domain Eukaryota; kingdom Fungi; phylum Ascomycota; class Pichiomycetes; order Pichiales; family Pichiaceae; genus Ogataea; species Ogataea pilisensis. The sequence continues at coordinate 4,784 of PPKM02000010.1, forward strand.
GGGTTTCAAAGACGCTCCAGGGAGTTACTTGATCCTAATTCTCAATCAATCAATGGATTAAATACAACTGATTTTGCGGGACAAAATGCAATTAAACTAAGCCATTCATTAACTACAATCACGTCAAGATCGAAGATGGATTCAGGTAAATCCAAACTTGGTAATGGAGTGAATAACGCTAACAGCACCATTAACACTAATAATAACATTAGCAGTAACAACAACGAAGATCGTGGTCGAGCATTTAATAATATGTTCCATAATCGTGGAGGTAAAAGCTTCAATATCCAATCAACATCTTTACCTCCTGTTAATAGATACAGCTCTCATCAAATGCAACATAGTAGCACCAATCCACCATCATTCTCTAATTTATCAGGCTATTCACCTTTGCATAACACCACAAAATTTGGAACTCATTCAGTGTCATCATCGGGCATGAATAATGACCTCCTCATTTATTCTCCTACTCCAATGTCGGCATCAGTATCACATTCAAGTAATAGTGGCAATAATAACAGTCATAGTAATTTGAAAACTCCATTGTCTCAGCCACCGCAAGCTCCTAAGTCCCCAATGCCTAAGGATATAGCTTCCAAATCATTATTAACTGATATCCCTTCATGGTTGAAAGCATTGAGATTACACAAGTACACAGAAAATTTGAAAACTTTGAGTTGGGAAGAAATGATTAATTTGGATGATGCCAAATTATCGGAATTGGGTGTTAGCACAATTGGTGCCAGAAATAAATTATTGAAAAGTTTTGAATATGCAAGAGAAAATTTACATGATTAGATGAAAGGTAAGTTGACATTTTGGCATCTTTTATAGTTTTTGTTATAACTCATATCGTATAAAAAGAAAAAGAGACAACAATTAAGAAAATTGTGGAAAGGAAAGCATGGTATCCATTCATTAGGGTATATTACTATATACATCTTTTTTTGCTCAACGATGTGTTATAGATTTTTTTCTTCTTTTTCATTCTTCCGTTTTGTGTTTTTTTTTTGCTCCCTCTTTGTTTTGACTTTTAACTATTCCTTTTTTTTATTTTTATTTTTATCTTCTTTCTCTCCGTCATCTTATGCTTTTTTCCCCCCTTTTACCACTTTTCTACATACATGTTTGACATATGATATCTATTCAAGTAGAAAAATACATTTTTTCTTTGCTGTATCATGTGAAGCTTGAAAAAACTTACTTTTTTCTTTTAATAACGTAATAGTACTCTACATTTCTCCAATTGAAACATAAAAATGCATGTATGAAAGCCAAAGGTGGATACACCATAAGCAGCGGAGAGACCAGTATTTTGGGTTTTCTGAAAATTGTCTTTGTATCAAGTATTTTAAGTAAAGCGCAGTTTGGTGATCCTCATATCAGCACCAAATCGAAGACCCTTGAATGTGTCAAAAACGAAGACAATACTGCGCCAGTGAGAGAGGATGAGCGGGTGTGACTGAGTGCCAGAATGAGCTGGGGTTTACAGCGACAAGGCAGAAAAGAACAGGATAACCAAGGAAGAAGATGAAGGTAAAGGGAAGAAAAGTGCATACAAAGATAAAGGATTAATGTTTCATCCTGTATATAAGTCTAGTTACTATTTGGTAATCAAATGAATTGAAATAAGTAGAACTCAGTCAGTTTCAATCATCTGATCCTGATTAATATAGTCTTCAATCTATCTGATATTCTGAAACTGAAATCTGTCCTTTCAGATAGGGGAGATAGAATTAAGAGAGTGAGTGATAAACAACGTGGCCAATTAGGATCAAAGAGCATCCATCTTATCTAGCTTGCTTTCTTTTGTGTGGTTTCTTTGCCAATGGAGTAACGGTGAACTTCACTACTGGTGAAATGAAACAAGAACCGGCGGGGTTAAATAAGTGGACATCATTAACCACCAGCCTGGTGATACCTAATACTAAGTGGTAATCGGTAATTATCATGCGGAGATTGGTAATCATACTGGTGTGTGGCTTGGTCCATTATCTAATATCCGGTATCCGGTATCTGTTAACTGTTAACTGTTAACTGTCACCCAGGAAGATTGTGCGGTGCATTGCTTGTTAATACCCTTGGCTCAACCTTCGCTATAGCACCACACAGCACAGCTAGCTATAAACAGATGGGCAGATCAATTGAAAGTGTCGCAAAATTTCTTTTTTTTTTTACTCTTGCCCTGGAGAAGTGGTGTAGTTTACCCGAGATATATAGCTGACAATATCATTCCCTAACCTCTAATCCCTAGTAAAAGTCGTGGTTGGGCAGGCTGTGTATTCTAACTTGCTGGTGAGCGAGGTTCTGCCAATTGTCAATAGTACACGTGACCAGTGTTTTTTTTTCTTACTTGCGACTAATACGTACTATGTAATGTCTCGAACTAAAATGTCAAGGCAGGCTTTGATCATACTGGTTGGGGCGAGATTTATTCGGTTATATATCTGGTGTACCCGCAGTTATGCATCTGATGGAGATAATGTGACATGATATGATGGCACTATATATGTATTGGGTTGATACTACTGTGTGGCCCTTTATATATAATAAAATTTATATCTATATATAGAATGCTCAGGTCAATAATTTGATCATATCAGGTGGCGGGCCAGAGAACAAATTGCTGCTGTTTTTTTTAGAAGAACTTGGCTTAGAATTTGGAAATCGGTAGGTGTGAATTTGTGCGGCAAGTGAAGGAATCTGAATTTCCGGTTTTGGTTTGCATGGAGTTCAGATAAAAAAACAGATAGGGACATGTGAGTAACACGACACACAGGTAAGCGTAGGGGGACCCGGAAGGGGGGAATGGGGGGCAAGCCCTGGAAAACGGAGAGAAAGCCTACCGACAACTGGCAGCGCAGCCGTTCGCGTTTGTAGTGAACATCAACCGCATCCACACTCGCATACCAAAGGAAGAATAGCAACGGGCGGTTACTGAAATGTAGACACACGTTGGATGTTTTTTTTTTACTACGTTCCCGGTGGGGGTGGTGTAAGATATTGACTAAATGTAGTGCTATCAGTCACTTAAAACGAAGAAAGAAGATTAATTTGAATACATAAGCGCTTACTTCGCCCAAGACAACTTCCGCTTCTCTTCTTTTTGCATGGTTTAGGATCCTTTCATCAAAAGAGAACCAACTGGCACAAGTTGAGCTGAGAAAGCGGTTACTTGTCAACTTCACTTTCAAGTTAATTTTCCGAAAAACCGTTGGAGACAGCGACGTAATGTGAAGTTTCCGTTATACAATTCTCTCTCTGTTTCTATGTGCAACTTCCCCGTTTGGATTTCTATTTCCACTCCTGCCTGCATTTGTGCGCCCAAGCGTAGCAGCGTACTTGATAAATTGCACGCTCTACAGTCACATGAACTGTTTAGTGAGCTTGAGCTTTAATTTCAATATCTGTCTTACCATATCTCTTCTCACTGTGTTTTGGGGAAATTTAACTTTTTGTTATCTCTACAGTTGTTATTGATAGCTAACTCTTCCTATTTCTTTATTTATTTTTATATATACATTCATACATATATATGAGTATATATACATACCTTCATACCTTTAACCTCTGAACGACACTCCGAAGTTGGGTAATCGTTTTACAATTTATTCATACACTGACTTATTCTTACAACAGGTAGAGATATCTTACTTTTTTTTTTTTGCGCTGTTCAATTCGAAACATATAGTCTCATCAAATTAGCGCCTACATTACATTTGGCATTACACACTCTGAACCATTACTACTACCAGTACTACTGCTGCTACTGCTAATACAACAACAAGAGACGAAACCAAGTACACATATCAGCAAGACATACATAATGATTTCAGAAATCTTTGTCTTGAATACACATTCAACTGATATTCCATCATTCATCACATCATCTTTTGATAAGAGAACTTTTTATATTAAATCATTCAAAGATTTTACGTCATTATGTGCTAGTTTATTAGTCTCACAAAAATATATTCTCAAAGAAAATAACAAGCTTGGCATTATAGAAAGTGTTCCCAATGAAGATGAGGAAGAAATCTATTATCCACTAGGTGTTATAATTAATTCAGAAAATACGATAACGTCAAGTTCAAACGAACAGTTAGAATCATTACCTTTGAATATACAGAAAAGGTTGATTGAATCTAGATTCAATCATTTGAATCCCGTTGTTTCGATGATTCCATTTTCTTCATCATCTTCAAAAACGCTGGATAATAATTTTAAATCAAATCTAAAAATCATTTATTCTTGCATCAAACATAGATTATCAAGAGTTCAAACATGGGTTGATATGAATCCTGTCATAACACAAAAGAATCCAGATTTGCGACTCAACTCAATGATGAAGGTTTTAGAAGATTATAATGCCGCTTTTGTACTTGAAGAAGAAGCTTCATTTTTAGAACACTTAACGGTTGCTTATGATTATAATTCTTTACTTACAATTTCCCAATCAGACGATCATTATGCAGCCAAATTTAACTCATGGGAGTTTCCAGCTTATAACTTGACAAGTGATGAATTATTACATTGTGGCTCATTGATTCTTGAAAATGCAGTGAAGGAAAATCTTCAAGATGAGGAACCCCGTTTTGATGAAAGAAACCGATTACTTTCATTTCTGTTTTATGTTAGAGATAATTATAGAGTTGGGAACCCTTTCCATAATTTCAGACATGCAATTGATGTTTTACAGGCAACAAACTATTTCGTCGATCGTTTATCAGAAGATCCAAATTTTAACGTTCGTTTGACCCCAAATGATAAGCTGGCACTTTTATTCGCCTCGTTAGGTCATGATTTAGGACACCCTGGAATTACGAACCTGTTCTTGAGCACATATTCGACTCCGATATCAGCAGTTTTCGACAACAAATCAATTTTAGAAAAGTTTCACTTCAAACAACTTTGTAAAATAATAGATCCATTTGTCATAATTTCGGATAAGAAACAATTTTATACCAACTTTGCTGACTTATTGGAAGAATCTATTTTGGCTACCGACATGGCTCAGCATGATTCATTTGTTGGAGAGATTGATAAATTTACAAGTTATTCAGATGAACGTAAACAAGTTGCCATGTTATGCAAATTACTCATCAAATGTGGTGATATTTCCAACGTTTGCAGACCTTTGAAAGTATCCGTCAAATGGGGATTATCTTTAGGTGAAGAGTTTAAGGAAGTGGCACAATTGGAAAGCCTAATTAAAGGAGAGTCCACGCAAACTGAGGTAACAACTCCTGTTTGTTGCTCAGAAGTGATCAAGCAGATAACCGTGGAAGAAGCAATTAGTAGAGTACCAGGACTGGCGAATTCTCAGATGTTTTTTATTAATAGATTCGCTTTAGTGTTTTTCAGTAAGATTGGGAATGACATTCCAGCTTTGGAATTTTTGAAGGACCAACTGCTTGACAACATGAAATATTGGGAACAGGTTATTAGTGTTACCCAAAAGAATTGAGCCAATATTAATGTTGTGGTATTGGTAACTAACTTCAGACTGCCGAAAAGAATATATACGTAATCGATACTTATATGCATGCATGTATGTATGTATGCATGTATGTATGCATGTATGTATGTCTAAATATTTCAAAATATACAAATATACAAATATTACAGAAAATTGTAACTCAAAACTCTTTATCCAATTTTTAAACTTGTCTTTATTAATTGTTAATTAACATCATCATGCGTTCTAAGTCCTCTTTTGCTTTTCTCTCCCTTGGTCCATGCAATTGTAGTATTACGTTTTTATATACACCAAGCTTCATGATAATACGGGGAACAAGTTATGCCATGCCACTGGGGCTGAGGCAGTGATATTACTGTTTTTTTGTGAGTCCTCATTCTCTTTCAGATATTGTACTTAAAAAACCATGAAAAAAAATGGCCCAGTTTTTTTCTTTTTGGTTGTGTTTGCTTGGGATTTCGGGATTCAGGGATTCTTTAAAGTAAAATTAAATTCTAGTTCTATATTCCACCACTGGAAACATACAATTGGATACTAGAACCTTGAGCAACTATTTTCCCTGGAGACTCTGTACAGATTCTCTCTGGGAGTACAGCAAGGGAATTGTAGACCGTGCACCAGAGTCAAACCGTCACACCAATCAATGTGACTTCTCTCAGGTGTTTGTTCGCGGGCAGGGGTGGGCATGCGGCCGGGAAGGAGGATTGCTCCGGCAGACACTCGCAGGGAGGTCTTTCACGATATGAACAGAGTCAGAAGAAGTCAGGCAGGAAACCACAACGTTTCTTCCCTCTTTGCGGCAGGCTCCATTTAGATATGAAGCATGTACTGAAGCAGAGCTGAGTATACTTTTATTTCAAAGTAAATAAGCCATTCAGCACTTTGTTTGTTATAACAGTTCCTTCTTTCCAGTTCATATTGGTTCTACAATTGATCTTAATTATTCAAAGTGAAGCTATCTCATTATCTCTGATAAGTAAAGTACACACACACACACACACGAACACATAGTCTCTCTTCCCATTCACCCTTATATAAAATGTTCTTCCCAAGATCATTACTTACAAACCAATTAAGACAATCTACTAAAAGATTTGTCGCCCAACCAGCTGTCTCCTCAACTGCAAGCAAATTAATCTTTGCCAGATTTAACTCTTCTGGAAACATCTTGAATGCAAAGTCAATTGTTTCCACTTACTCTCAAGGGCCAATCACTTTGAAATTCACAAATGAACACGAATGGATCTCTATCCATCCTGACGGAACTACTTTCGTCGGTATTACTAAATATGCAGCTGATGCTTTAGGTGACGCCACCTACATCGAATTACCAACCGACTCTGTTGGTGAAACTGTGGCTAAAGGTGATACAATTGGCTCTGTCGAATCAGTCAAGAGTGCGTCTGAAATTTATTCTCCTGTTGATGGTGAAGTTACTGCTGTTAATGAAGCTTTAGATTCTAACCCTTCTTTAATTAATGAAGATCCAATGGGTGACGGATGGATCGCTCAACTTAAGGTTGGTGAATACAATGCTAGTGAGTTGTTGTCAGAAGAAGAATATATCAAATTATTAGAAGAACATGACGAATGATTCAGTCCTGAATGTATTTTGTAAATAATGAATAAAGTTCTTATATTCGATCTTTCTTTTTTTTCTTCTGCTTTTATTTTAGTTTCAACACTATTGGTTTCTATGGTTTTTTGTTTGTACCTTGCCACAGTACAGTATATATATATATATATATACATACATTCTTATGACATCTACAAAACCCAAACTTTCCCTAATTTCAAGCCGATGTGATCTCAAAAAGATCAACCAAGCAGGTAGCACATTAATAAATAGACAAATAGATAAATAGAAAAGTAAATAAACGAATCAAATAAATAAATAAATAGAACGTCTATAAATTACTTATCTTTTGACTTCCCTTTCCCATTCATCAAGAGTTTTAGTCTTCAATTGTAATGCATGTAATCCTTTTTGCGTAATCTCTTCATCCAACAGCTTGTAAATCATTCTATGTCTGATAGGCAAACCTTTCCCTTTGAAAACATCACTAACTACAGTCAAATGAAAATGTGACTCTGTAACATTCGAAGCACCTCGTAATCCATGATGACCTGCATGCTTCCAAGAATCGTTTCTAATCTTCAACAAAGAAGGCTGCAATGCTTCTTGAACCTTGGTTTGGATAGAGTAATGGACTGGACTAGACTCAGCCGTTATTTCAATATCTTGTGGACCTTTAGTAGTCGGGCAACATGTTGACTCAGAGTCAGAAACCGTGGATGCATTTTTGGCCGACGCTATTGTGGTGGTAGATATTGACATTCTTGAAGTAATGGCTCTTGATAAGAGTTGGAAAGTGGCGTTTCTTGTCACGTCCAGCTGTTTAGATAGAAACATATAATATGCACTTTCCTTGTGTATGTGATAAAGGAATGTTATTACAAGAAAGTTATCTTACGTTGTATACTATCAGGTCAAATAGACATCTATTTCTACTTGAAATAAGTTTGAAGAAACTGGTACTTTCCTGAACCTCTAGTGGAGGAGTAGTATTAGCTTTTTGAATTGTGCGTCGGGTGAAATGTCAAGAGACAAAATAATGACAAAGCGACGCGTCGGTTTACAGAGACTCAAAAATTTTACGGTTTCGATGATTCAGGATTCCCCGGATTTTGCTGACGGACGGAAACTATTCTCAAGTGGCTCAAAGGTTGGCATTGGCATAGCTTACTCGAAAAAGTGGAGGACGAGTCATTCATTGCCACAGGTACCAACCATACCAGGTTCAACGAGGCTAACAGACTGGAGGAACTAGTGACTATAATGTTATGTACACCTATCAAAAGAAGGAGAAGCCTGGCTAACCATTCGTCACCTCGTGCGCTTACTATGAATACTACGGTCTTTATGGTTTGAACTTTATGGCCACAGGCCACAAAAAAAAAGAAATGTTTTGCGAAAATCTGGCCGTTTACTTTCGTTTTGGTTAACCGAAGAGTCAGTCCACCTGAACCCAGTGATGAGTATTCATGCTTGTAGTTGCCAGAAAGAATAGTCGTGTGATTTTTTGGGTGCCAATTCTCAATCTGTGGATTCAAGGTGAACCAGTTCTTGGTGTGCAGGGGTTTAATAATTTAGTGCTTGGGTTTCCTAATGATAAGCAATTTTTTCGAAAAAAGTTAATATGTGCATTATCTCTGATGACGGACTTTGGCAAGGCTAACAGCCGAGAAATGGTGTGATTCAATGTTCAACGGCAAAACATAAAATAACCCGATAGAAAAGTTTCACTAGACAAAGCTGTCGAGCATATTTAAATAATATCGCAAATTGGAGCTTCAGACCCTGCATTGAAATTATTTCTCAGTTGAGACGTAACAAGACGTAAAATGATTGTCCCTTATTTACATTGCGCGGTGACTACACTAGCTTTTGAAGCATTTAATTGGCAACAGTTATCAAAAAAATACAGAAGCTAGCTGAAGATATATACATATATATATATATCTATAAAACAAAGAAAGCACAGAATGTTTGAATAGGTAAATAGAACCTCATTCTTTACGAGTGAAATCAAACCAAACCGCCACACAAAGCGTGCTTGCGGTTAATATACTTAACACTGGTTATTGCTATTTTTAGTACCATACAAGGAAAAACCACAAGAGTCATCATTATCGATATTTTATCTTGATGATGAAGAAACGTATGATCTTTCATTGTCACCTCTGCGGTTTGAAGAGGATCCCCAAGACTTGTCATTGTCGCCTCTAGTGGAAGAGTCATAAGAATCATCATTCTTATTACTAGAAGAACCATAACTCTCATTTGCATTTCTATCAGAGTAGCCATAAGAGCTGTCATTTTGTTTTCCTCCAGAATAGCTATAAGAGCTGTCATTTTGTTTTCCGCCAGAATAACTATAAGAGCCCTCATTTTGGTCACCTGAACCACCAAAAGAGCTGTCATTTTGATTTCTGCCAGAATATCCATAAGAACTGTCATTCTGGTTACCGGAACCTCCATAAGAGCTTTCATCTCTACCGGAACCTCCATAAGAGCTTTCGTCTCTACCAGAAGAACCATAAGAGCTGTCATTCTGGTTACCGGAAGAACGATAAGAACTGTCATTCTTGTTGTCATTGCTGCGAGAGCCCTTAGAGGAGTCATACCCAGAAGTATCTTTCTGGTGGGCTTCATGTTTGGATCTGTCGTCCCCGAATTTTTCCTTAACTTGATCGAATAAACCCATTATTGCGTGATATTGATTTAATTTTACGTATGTGTAAATTAGTGTATATGAACTTACGTATCACATTATATTTTATCACGAATAGAATTAGCAAGGAAAGATTTGTATGGGCCTGTAATGTGTATTTATACAATTTTGAAAATTAACAAGTAAACCGCAATCTAATTTCAGTTTCCTAAAACCAACAGCAGCCAGTCTGGACGTAATACCCGTTACTGAAACTTCACCTGACAACACCATATGGATATTGCCCTCACATAGCCGTAGCAAACTTTAAGTTTACAGGAATATGCACCCGTAGTTACTATTGCTGTCATTGCACCATCATTGCTGCCACATATTTCACTGTTTGGTTACCTATGGCGACCATATGGAATTTAGGTTCATTCAACCTCGGCGGTAGAAGAAACACAAATCCTGTAAGGTGAATGGATTTTTATTTCATAGTGGGCAGGCTAGATTTGTTTATTTACAACTGCGCTCCGGGTTGTAGGGACAAGAAATTTAAATCTAGACAAAACAAAAGCAGCATTGTAGCACTTGAAACTCTGGCGGGATAGGCAAATGGACACGCATAATCTGAGTTTATATATATAATACACAAGTCAACTATCGTGTTCGTAGTATATATAACGTGAGATACAAAATAAAAGACACAAAATTCACTCCACTTCCAGGCCTACAGAGCTATGACTTTTAGGATCACAAGCATATTAATATAAAGTTTTGTAGAGACACGAGTGGCATTCTTGCTCTCCTGAAAGCACCATGGGGGAGGGGAGTGGCTCCGCCACAAACCATCCTGAGAACTTTCTTTTTTTGTTTTACGTTCTTTAATTCTGGGGTTTTTTGAATTTCGTGCCAACGCTATGACTAAACGACGTGAGTGATCAATAGCAAAGATTCAGAGTAGGCAATACTTTTCTGTAAGGTAGGTTCTCACTCCTATTCACAATCTAGTGACTACACGTGATTATTAGTACCATTGATATACTGTTTTTGCTGTCTTTAGTTTCTCCAGAGCACTGCCCGGAAGAGAGAAATGAACTGACTCGAGGTTTTACAAGATTAAAATGGAATGTGTGCCATGATCATCTGTCTCTTTGAATGCGTTATTCATTGGCAATAAAACGCCATATATAAAGTATTTTGATACTGATCGACAAAACGTAAGAAATTCCGACAACGCAGGGAAAAAAAGTTTTAGAGGTACCCTGTCTAAATGATGTTATTATGGGCAACAGCTGGCATGAATAATCGAAATGTAAACTGTTGTTTTGAGTACTGCGACCACACTTGCCATCACTAGTGTTCTTGTTTTAGGGAAATGCAAAAAAATTGAAAAAGAGGAAGTGTAAAACTTTTATAGGTGGTTGCCCCGATCAGATCAGATCAGATCAGATCATACAAATAAACAAATATATTTATTGAACGACTCAATCATACACATGCTTGGTGTTAACGACGTACACCTATCAAATGGCCACAATATGCCTCATGTATCATACAACATTATCTCTATCTATCTACTTCTGAGAAGAGACTTTAGAAGCAGTGCAGACAAACAATCTATTCTTTCTCTTCACATAACGTACTTCGTGTATCAATGAATTGTAGGGTTCCTTCCTAATTTATGATAAAGGATTTTTTTTACATATTTCTAAAATGGTGCAAAGATTTACAGTTTCAAGTTTCGGCGTCAGCTTTCAAAAAGTTTTAATCACACTTCCTAATAGGGAAAATTGAAAACATTGGGTTTTTTTCATCTTCATGGCTTTCTAGTGCTTTACTTTCTGGAACAAGAAACACATTATAATTCCGAAGGGTGTTCAGATTAAACTGGACTGATCAGACTATGTGCCATTAATTCGTTATTTTTCTTCGTTCCTGGATTTCTGTGTTACTCCTTATTTAATCTGATCTTCACAGATAATCAGACAATATTCATATAGATAATAGATACCCTTTAAATCGCATAGGACACACATTACATACGAAGAAAAGCACTTTGAAAAGCTCTCCTAAAAATAACAATCGCCAAAACAACTCTGCAGACTTTTTTACTAATAGACTCAAAAAAAAAATAACTTACCTCTATTCCATTAAACGACAAGAACACATATCGAATTAACTCGCATGCCTCCACAATTTAGCCCAGAAAAAGTGACAGGTTATGCTACACCAAGACATAGAACAGTTTTTGGAACAACGAGCCCGAACCTATTGAGTCAGCAAAGAGGTTCAATATATGATAAAAAAAAGATTATATCCCCAAAGTTTAATGTTGTCTTATCTGACTGGTCTTTATCTAGCAGAAAAACATGGTCAGGCTCGATTGTTGGGATGCCATATCATATGAATAACGAGGAGACTACTGGCTCTCCTAAAAAATTACGCCGAAGCAATACTGTAGAGTTGCTTGATCGTTTTATTCCTTCAAGACATACGACCTCAGGTAAGCTAGTGTTGGAGAACGCTACCCCATTACCATCTGCTTTACCTTATGACCATATTGAATCACAAACTTCTAAAATTTATAAAGATACAGTTGCTGAAGCTTGTGGTTTAGAAGTTGGCGAAAGAATCTTACAATTTCAACCTCTTCCGCCAGATTCTAAAAAATCTAATAAAGTGAACTCTACCCACTTCAAATCGAAACCAAGTATATCAACCGCTGCTGCTCAAGCTAGAATCAAAAAGTTACCAACATGTCCAGATAAAGTTCTTGATGCGCCAGGTCTTACTGATGACTTTTACTTAAATTTGCTGTCATGGTCATCAGATAATATTCTAGCTATTGCGCTAGAGAACTGTGTGTACTATTGGAACGCCACTACAGGTGCAGTTGACCTTGCTGCCGAATGTCAAAGTATGGTCACTTCAATCAAGTGGTCAGACAATGGTTATTACATTTCCATAGGACTAGATGATGGTTCCATCGAGATTTGGGATGTTGAAACTAATAGCAAACTTAGAACTATGAAAGGACATGATTCCAGAGTTGGTGCCCAATCTTGGAACGAGCATTTATTAACATCTGGCTCCAGAACAGGTCAGATATTTAATTACGATGTTCGAATTTCTGAGCATATTGTTGCTAGCTTGAATAACCATACTGCTGAAGTCTGTGGAATTGAATGGAGATCAGATGGATTACAATTTGCCTCGGGCGGCAATGATAACCTTGTCAATATCTGGGATGCAAGATCAACTATACCACAATTTACCAAAACTGCTCACACTGCAGCTATTAAAGCATTAGCATGGTGTCCTACTCAAATGTCCTTGTTGGCTACTGGAGGTGGATCTTCATGCAAGAAAATTCATTTTTGGAACACAACGACAGGCGCTAGAGTCAACACTATCCAAACTGAATCTCAAGTCTCGTCATTGACTTGGGGATACTCAAATGGTATTGGGAAAGAAATTGCCGTGACACATGGCTTCCCACATAATGACATCAGCATTTACAGTTATCCATCTTTACAGAAAACTGGTATCGTTATTGGTGCGCACGAATCAAGAATCTTACATAGTAGTTTGTCACCCGATGCGACAACTTTAGCCACTGTTGCAGCTGATGAAAACTTGAAATTTTGGAAGATTTTCGATTTGGTCAGTGATGCTAAACATGACAGTTTAAGCGGAAATAGTAAAGATATGGGAAAAGTGATGACCATTCGTTAATTAAGACAATTTCACCCAGAGTTTACTTTCAAATTATAAGAGTTTCACTCTGTATATATGTACAATATTTGTCGATTAATACATTTTTTTTTCTTTTGATCAAGTTGCATTTTGTTTCTGTTTACGGATTACTTCATCTTTTTGTTGTTTTCTCATTCTTGTCATAGTCAATTAACAGCTGCATGTGTTTTCATCATAAAAACGATGAACTACAAAAAAAATACTCTCCAAGCGATCAAGGGTCATATACTCTGATCCACTATGTCTCTAGCTGTGAGGGCTCTATATATGCATACAGTGCCTTTTTATATATATTCCTCACAGTAGTCCTATTTCTCGTCTCTCTAAAAAAACACTCTCAAAGTCAAATGAGCTCTTTAGAGCATCCAAATTCAACTAAGAGACATTTACTTGAATTTCCGCAATTTATGCAAGTGTAAGCAGTAGAAAGTATTAGAAATCGTCAAAAATTCTATAAATGGCCCAGTGATCCTCAACTAGCCTCTAACACTGACACTCGTATTCTGTAAGGTCTCTCAGACATGTACAACTATGCCATTTTTCAACTCTTTTCGGTAATTAAGTTAGTGGGTTCGCAGCTGAGCTTCTTGCCCTGCCCCACATATATAACATCAGCCACATCTACTGTTTTTTGCTGCCGCAATGCGCCTCTAGAAGGCTACCGCGCTTAGCTTTAATGTGTCCATCAGCCAATGCCCTGTCCTGCTCCACATTCCTCTTTCGTCAGTTCCCGCCAAATGGAATTAGAGAAACATACATGACAGAGAAATATGTATACATGGGTGTATACGAATAAAGAGACTGCTGTTATGGCTCTTCCTGGTTCGAGCTGAAATTGTTTCAGCTTATATAGTTCTTCTTGGTGTATAAATCGGGTTCAGTCCATTATTCAACATTGTCAACTCCTACACAGTATAGCCCAGGTCACCTGGTCAGAGAGAAGAAATATGGGAACAAACTTGACAGATTCAGTTTCTGATGAGGGCTCAACACAGCCGCGGTAGAGCGTATCTGGTGTCCACATCTCCTGCCTAAAAGAGCATTTCTCCAACATACTCTGTTGTGTCAGTATTCTCGTTGTTTTCTCTTTCACAGCTAACATATAATGGATCTCTCATCCATTTTTGTTTTTATTATTTTCACTATTCAGCGTTTTTTGTATGTTCATCGATACTCTGGAACTTCGAAACTTTTTATACAGCACTTGTACTACAGACGACTTCATATTCTGAATTTTAACACAAGTAGTCTTCAAGTCCTCCATAAATGTATGATAATATATCTTGTCCACCTCCCCCATAATATTCCTCAATATATTTAATTACAAATAACTCACGCAAAATATAAATATGTCAATCATTCAACCAAAGAACCACATAATTGAGGTGTTAACACTTGCAGATGCCCGCAAAGCTGGTAGAACGTTATATAATTCTTTTGACGATGATGATGTTCATAGATACGTCTCTAGTCACCTTGAACACGACCCAGTGCTCAGAAAAAAATGTGACCTACTATTATACGAGGCCTATGCCCGTTCTCATATACTGAAAGGTTTGGCTGTTGCTATAAAAGGTGACGACCATGAGAACAAAGATACATTTGAAACCGTTGCGTTATGGGCTCATCCCGAATCTGGAAATATTGACAATTACGTTACAATGGTAAGATCTGGTTTTGTTAAATTAGCTTGGTCCACCGGCTCGGAAGGTCGTAGAAGAGTCTTTGGTACCCTGTTTAAAGCTCTACATGACACAGCACACGATATTTTGATAAATGACCCTCACCAAGATAATCTTTGGACGTTAGTCTACCTGGGAACTACTCCTGATGCCAGAGGTAAAGGTAACGTTAGAGCAATGCTTGAATACATGTTCGTCAATCATATCGATCCTGATAACTCTAGCACCTACTTGGAAAGTTCAGCTTTGACGAATATTCCGATATATGAAAAATTCGGTTTCAGAGCTGTTAGCGATATGTATTTAGGTGACAAAAATGATCCTAGCGATAATGCCAGACTGGACATCATGATCAGAGGCCCAAAAGGCCGTGAATGGTCTCAACTTCGAGAAACGAGAAAAAGACGTGGGTATATTATACCTGAATGTTCTATCGCTAAATAGTTTTCATGATATCTGAAATTTAATTCAATTCTTCGTATGAAATCCTTGTATCGTTTGCCACCTACTCTAATTAAAAACATTTGACGTACGTCTGCCTATTCTACATTACTAAGGTTACTTTTTATTTCTTTGTTAAATGGCGGACATCACTCTCTATTTCTATTTTATTATAGAATCATATTCCATTCAGATAGATACCCTAATCCGGAGGCGCTCAACCTACCACCAACGTAAAATCTATACCCAGTAGGAATTAAAAAAAAAAACTTTGTAAATTATACATCGTCCTTTTCTGCAAATATCATGGACGTATCATATGGTAGGAGAGTTTCTCCATTGATATTCTCGACTGTAGAAGGTTTCCTTCGTACTTCACATCATCGTCAGAGGAAATCTCAACTTTCAACCCTGACACCAAAAACAACTCTCTGGTTTTTTGGCTTTTTTTGCTGAGTGGAGCGAGTGAAATGTTCAGATTTCAGCACTGTGAGAGAGTGAGCGGGCGAGGGAGCGACACTGGACTACTACTACTTACTGCTTACAAAACATGTATAATCATAAAGGGAAGTATACAACTAATTAGGAGTTCCATTCTACATGTGGACACATACACAAAGTAGTGGTACTATAGAACATATTGGAGCTTTTTTTTTATTGGGTTTATCGTTGACCCTCATTTACGCTTTTTTATCACAGTACATTTATTTTATTTGATTGAAGAATATACTCGCAATAGAACTAGACGATTTAAAGAAATACAGGTCATATCATATATCATCTTCTGAATAATATGTACTCCCGTCAGCTTTTTGCGAATGACCCAGCCCTGGCGCAAAACCAATTAAACCAGCAAAGGAGCTTCTCACTAAACCAACAGCAACAACAACAACCTTCAAACGCTTCTTTACTAGCCCATCAACTTCAACAATCTCAACCCCAATCTCAGGCTCCAATTCATTTACAACAGCTTCCTCAGCAGCAGCAGCAGCAGCAGCAGCAACAACAACAGCAACAACAGCAACAGCAGCAGCAACAACAACAACAACAACAACAGCAGCAACAACAACAACTTAATATCAATGGCGCTACTGGTACAGAATCTTCGACCCCTGTGCCTGCTCATATCGCGATGCAATTGACAGGAACCACCATATCGGGTCCAACAGCTACAGGAAATAAAGCACTGAACGACGAGAAAGTGTATACTTGGATAACCGAACTTGTGTATGGCCCTAATAAAGAACAAGCGTTGTTGGAGTTAGGCAAAAAGAGAGAGCTATACGATGATTTGGCTTTAGTGCTCTGGAATTCATTTGGAGTTATGACTAGTTTATTAGAGGAGATTGTTACTGTGTACCCTTTACTTTCTCCACCCAGTTTGAACACACCAAGTTCTAATAGAGTTTGTAACGCTTTAGCTTTATTACAATGTGTTGCTTCTCATCCTGAAACTAGAACTTTATTTTTGAATGCACAAATTCCACTGTTTTTGTATCCTTTCTTGAATACCAACTCCAAGCAAAGACCATTTGAATATTTAAGATTGACATCCCTTGGTGTTATTGGTGCTTTAGTTAAGAATGATACGCAAGAAGTTATCCAATTTTTACTAACTACTGAAATTATCCCATTATGTTTGAAAATAATGGAATCTAGTTCAGAGCTAAGTAAAACTGTTGCTATATTTATTGTTCAAAAGATCTTAGTTGACGATGCTGGTTTATCGTACATTTGCCAAACATTTGACAGATTTGAAGCTGTCTCAAGTGTCTTGAAACAAATGATTGACCAACTAGTTGCCAACCCAACAGGACGATTATTGAAACACGTTATCAGATGCTATTTAAGATTGGCGGACAACCAAGACGCCAGAGCCGCATTGAGAGAAAGATTACCACAAGCTTTAAGAGACAATACGTTTGCTGACATTTTGAGAGGTGATTCAGTTACAAAGACTTGTTTGACTCAACTATTGGCTCTTCTCCTACAACAGTAGATGGATAGATATACGTAAAGTGTGAGTTTTTTTCGATGTGTGCCATGCTCCCACTTTAAGACAACGAAGTTGAATACATATTTTGTACTACGTATCCCTTAATAGAACAATTGTTTGCCTATTCAATCTATTATAGAAATGTAGAAGTAGCTGCTGTTCTCACGGATCAGAACAAGGCAAAGCGATATCGACTGTGGCCAGTACTTTTACAGCGATCGACTCCTTTAATGGTCTACTGACCCAAGTTTTTAGTTTTTTGATGTTACTGACACGCAAAGCTGAAATGGCGGTATTCAATGGGTAATATCTGTTGTGATTTTCAACACTAAGTCAGAGCGAGAATGAACACCACTCACTTACTTTGATCCAGGCTTATTTGTTTGGGCGTGTTATTTTGGATCTTCTATCCTTTTACATGCATGCATCAATTGATAACTTGGACGTCTTATATATTAGTGTGTTCACACTAGGGATTTATAGATTTTTCGAGCATACGGAATAGTGAAAGAAACAACGAAGTACGAGAGCTGTGATTTTCTCTGAAATATCAAATCTTACACGTAACTCACTCCATTTTCTATCTAGATTTATACTAAATAAGAACAATTCGAAAATCCCAACCTAACTCAACAAATATGTCTACCCACTCGTATAAGAAGTTTGAAGACTCTGACTCTGGTACATTACCAGACAAGATGACCGTCTATCAAGAATGTTTACAAGCTTTCAATGCCAGTCCTGTTCAAGCTAAAAGATGTCGCTTATTACTTTCGAGATTGTTAAGGTTATTATATGCAGGGCAAACCTTCCCTAGAGTGGAAGCAACAAACTTATTCTTCTCAATCTCAAAGTTATTTCATCATAACGATGCTTCTTTACGCCAGCTTGTCTATTTAGCAATTAAAGAATTATGTGCCATTTCCGACGATATCCTAATGGCTACTGCTTCTATAATGAAAGATATTCAGAATGGTGAAACAATATACAAACCTAACGCAGTTAGAACATTGGCAAGAGTGTTGGATGGATCCACTATTCACGCTGCTGAAAGGGCAATGAAGAATTGTGTCGTTGATAGAAATCCAAATATTTCATCAGCTGCTTTAGTTTCGTCATATCATTTGTTACCGGTTGCTAAAGATGTCGTCAAAAGATGGACGAACGAGACTCAAGAAGCCATCACTTCAAATAAAGTTTTTCCTCAATCCCAATACGCTACTCATGAACATTACGGTAACAATAAACTGTTAACCACCACTTACACGTACCAGTATCATGCATTAGGCTTGCTATACCATTTAAGAAACCATGATAAAATGGCTTTGATGAAGATGATCCAACAATTGAACGATCAACAGTCGTTGAGATCATCCCTGGCTACTGTTCAATTGATTAGATATGTAGGTAAGCTAATTGAAGAAGATAACAATTTAACTCAAGGCTTGTGGCCATTATTCCCAGCTTGGCTAAGAAACAAGTCTGACATGGTTGAATTGGAAGCTTGTAAAACAATTCTGTCATTACCGAAATTCACCCAAGAACAACAAATGCAAGCCATTAGTACTTTACAGGTTTTGTTATCTGTTCCTAGGACAGTTACCAGATTTGGTGCTGTCAGAATTTTGAACAAAATTGCTATGAACAGTCCAGAAAAAATCATGGTTTGTAATATTGAATTGGAAGGTTTAATTAATGATTCAAATAGATCAATCTCGACTTATGCAATTACTACATTATTAAAGACTGGTAATTCTGAAAATGTGGATAGATTAGTCAAAACCATTTCTGGCTTCATGGATGATATCTCTGATGAATTCAAAATTATTGTAATTGATGCCATTAGAACATTGTCTTTGAAGTTCCCAGCTAAACATAAATCCATGCTAAATTTCTTGAACGATATCTTAAGAGACGAAGGTGGGTTTGTTTTCAAGAGTGCCATTGTTGAAGCTATCTTCGACATCATCAAGTTTATTCCTGATTCAAGAGAATTGGCTTTAGAAATGTTGTGTGAATTTATCGAGGATTGTGAATTTACTGAATTAGCAGTGAGAGTGTTACACTTGTTGGGTGATGAAGGTCCAAAGACTTCTAACCCAACATTGTACATCAGACACATCTACAACAGAGTTGTCTTAGAGAACTCTATTGTTAGATCTTCTGCAGTTATTGCGTTATCTAAATTTGCATTAATTGGCGATGAATCAATTACTAAGAGTATTAGAATTCTATTAGAAAGATGTTTACAAGATGTGGATGATGAAGTTAGAGATAGAGCTGCATTATCGTTGAAACTGTTGTCCACCAAAGATATTGAACAAGCTAAGAACTTCATCACTCCGACTTTCAAGTATTCTCTACCAATTCTAGAGCAACAACTATCACTGTACGTTAATAACTCCGATAAGGCATCATTTGAATATGCATTCGATATCAAGGGTATCCCAACTATGACTGAAGAGGAAGCTAAAGCTGCGGAATTTAAAGAAAAGACCACTAATTATAATGAAGGTTCAAATCATGCTGAATCCACTACGGAAGGAGAAGAGGAAAAAATCAGTGAAGCAACCAAACTTGCCTTATTGCAACAACAATACTCACAAGAATTTGCGGCAATTCCCGAAATTCTGGCGTATGGCAATTTGTTGCATTCTTCTCCTGCTACAGAATTAACCGAAAAGGAAACCGAATTTGTTGTTAGTGCTGTCAAACACATTTTTGAAAGTCACATTGTCATTCAATACAATATTGAAAATACTTTGACTGATATTCAATTGGAAGAAGTCTCAGTCGTGTCAGAACCTGATCTTGAAGAATATTCTGAAGAGTTTGTCATGCCTATTGATGTGTTAAAGCCACAATCTAAAGGTGCCATTTACGTTTCCTTTAACAGACCAGCATCATTTGAATCAGCATCATTCAAAAATATCTTGTCTTACACTTCTAAAGACGTTGATCCATCCACTGGTACGCCTGCTGAAGATGACGAAGGATTCCCTGATGAATACCAAATCGAAGATTTATCTGTGACTCCAGGTGACTTCATCATTCCTTCGTTCGTGGGTAATTTTACACATGTTTGGGACGAACTAGATAATGAACGGTCTACAGTTTTCAACTTGGGTGATTCTTCTTCTTTTACTTTGCAAGAGGTGGTCGATAAGCTGTTGTTGTCATTATCTATGATGGCTATGGAGTCTACCGATGTTGTCACTTCTGCTACTAGCCATACTTTGAAGTTATACGGTAAGAGCATAAATGGCGATAAAGTTGCTTCTATAATAAGATTAGCTTCCAGTTCTAAAGGTATTATGATGAAGAATCAAGTCAGATCGACTGATGCTGAGTTAAGTGAAACTGTTGCTAATCACATCGAGTGAGTTTTTTTTTTGTTCTTAAGTGGAGGATTGAGTTCATTTTTAGATATTTGTTTTTAGTTAATATATAGATCACATTTTTATGACTATGGCTTTATCTTGTGTGTGTTTTTCTTTAGTTTCTTGTCTTTGATCATTTAACCATATGAATTTGTTGTACACTTTTTATCACTTCTTATGTTTTGTTTTGTTTTGTTTTGTTTTGTTTTGTCTTTTTCTGTTCTTGTTTAGTTTTATCTTTAATGCTTGCGTTTCCTAAAAATATATTTGTTACCTTCAACTGTTTTAATCTTCATCTTCGTATATATGTGATTATATACGTGCTGTAACTAGTTCAAGACGAAAACCTAGTTTCAAGATATTTTTTTATAGAGAAAGAAAGATATTGCATTTTATAAATAATGTAATGATATATATGTATATACAGGAAGAAACTGGACTTTTATTTAGAAATACTAACAACTATAGAAACAAAATTCTCTCAAATCAGTTCTGTTTTTATTTATATAAATTTGTCGAGAAGAGATGCCAATTAATCAGAAATCTATCTTCAAATTGAATGACGTTTATAGCATGATAGATAATGTCGCAACTATTGGCGATATCCGTAGTTTCTCTGTTCCAAACTCTGATGCATAGACGTTAACATATCTGCGTGTGAGCTGATGACTCAACGTTTATCCATTTCTTCTTACTTGCAACGACCACATTAGTTTTAAGGAACAACTTGAAACATAACAAACATGTTAACATGTGCTGACATCAAATACAACGATAAGATCATTGAATTTAGGTTTCAAAACCGAAACCTTTCATACAAGCTTTGTATGAGGAAATGATATCTTTACATTTATCAGAGTCTGTGCCGTTGATTAAAAGGCATTCATCTCTGGTTTGTTTTTCTGGGATACAAACACAACATGGTTTTGGTTTGGCTGTGAAAAGGATAAGCGGGAAGAAGTTAGTACGATTCCGGTACTCGGTGGAAGAATATCTCTAAATCTTTTGAATCAGAAATCAAGAATGTAACTTACAATGTTCTTTAGCTGGTTCGGCCATTTGTATTTATATATAGTTTATGCTTCGCGAGATTGATTAAATTAAGTGAATTGAATTCGTGTACTTAACTTGAAACATAGAGCTTAAGAAACAGTTACATGTAACAAACAAACAAACAAAAGAACAAGGAGATTATTAAAAGCAAAAGAAACAACATGACTTCAGTTGGAATCATCCTGTAAGAACCACTCCAATGGAATGAAAAGTCCAATTACGATTTGTCATGCCGCGCTAACTAAATCTGACTAAGCAGAATTTGTGGCGCAACAGAGGCAACAGAGGAAATTGCACCAGCCACGTAGAGTCCATAGCCAAAGTGGCTGTGCTCAACGGTGACCGAATTCAGCCACGCGTGTCCTGTTTAATTCTGTTTCTGTGTCTGTTTCTCTTGTATAGTTCAGATTCAGTTTGATTGTTCGTATACTTTTACTTAAGTTATCTTGTCTCTGCCCAAGTTGTGAGGCTTTATCTCGAGGAACTATTGCCTTTGTGTCTTTTCATGCCAGCAAACCCCAATAAAGCTTAAAATTCTCCACGTTAGAACATCTATTTAACTGGTTGGTTGGTTGTCTAATCGCTAGGAATCAGTATTCCTGTCTTTTCAATTCACTCTTCTGTTTTTTGGTCTACCAGATAAGCTACAGATTAACCTTTTTTTTTTTCAAAAACTCTAATTCAATTTATTGAATTTTTACGGCATCCTCAACTATGCCATCTGCTACAGAGAATGACACATGTCAACTCTTAGGTCCCTTTGCCTTGATAGTCCAAGCATTTATGGGATTACTATCATTGTCCACACTAGTTTGGAAAAGATCTAAAGAGTACCCAAACAGAAGACCATGGGAAGTGTGGTTTTTCGATGTGTCTAAACAAGTGTTTGGTGCGGTGGGTATTCATGGGTTGAATCTTTTTATGAGTATATTGGGTGGGAATACGGACAATTGGCTATCTTCTGGTCCGTCCTCCATGCAAGATGATGATAATATTGATGATCCGTTTATGAACAGTGAATTCAACGTCACTTCATTTGACTCTAGTCGAGGAACCTCTTCGTTTTATCTCATCGGTGATAGTGGATTACCGCCTAATGCAAAGCCCTCTCCCGGTAACAGAGGAGGGGAAGAAATGGATAATCCATGTGATTATTATTTTTTGAATATTTTATTTGATACTACTATTGGAATACCCATCTTATGGGCGTTATTATTCCTAGTGTTTGGACTAGCTAGAAGATCCGGAATAGAAGGAATTGAAAGTGGCCAATATGGTAACCCTCCTAAAAAAACTTACTATTTCAAACAATTAGCCCTCTACTTTGTCGGGTTACTATCTATGAAACTGATAATATATATTTTATTGATAGTATGTCCGCTCTTGGTGAGGTTTGCTAACTGGTTATTAAGCTGGAGTGACGATGTTCCAAATTTACAAGTCGGGTTTGTTGTTCTTATTTTCCCATTAATCATGAACACTTTCCAGTACCACGTTATTGATAACATTATCCAGAGTCCTGAATATCATATGACCAATAAGAAAGTGAAGAAGACGGAAGGTGAACATGATGATGCACTTATTTATTCACCTCTGCAGAACAGCGGTATGTTACATACTGAAGATTTAGAGAATGGTACGACAGAGTCGATTTTGTCTACTGATGATGAATCGATAGATGGATTATTGAGGCACCATGAATATAGGAATCTGAAATGACCCCACAAGAGCGTGTGTTGTACTAGATAGTAGTACAGTATGGTATAGCATAGTGTAATGTAGAATAATAAAGTATAATATAGCATGTAATGGAATCATGGAACTGATCTCTCAACTTGTACTTGTTGTGCAGATCATGTAAACGTGCACAACCTCTCTGGTCTACTGACGTAATCGTCTCGGACTGATAAGGAAGTGACACATTTTGAAAGAGTTTATTTAATGAGAGGACGGAGACATGTGCGCGAAATCTGAGGCTAACCATTTTGAGCACACGAAGGAGTCCAGCCTATTTCTACGCTTGTTAACTTTGTTATAGATGGTTCAGACTTTGGTCATACAAACCTATATATATCTATATATTCATTCATCTGTCTATCTGTATTTGTTGTATAGTTGTTGATTTTTTGTCTTAGAAGTTACGAAAACAGTCATCACCTGACCTATTCATCTGCTCTTTATCTGTCATAACTGGTTTCGTTTCTTTTTTTTTGGTTCTAAAATACGTCAACATGACCAGATTTACTGAAAAGGCAGGATATGCTGGTTACCAGGACGTTGAAAATGAAGTTAACTCCTCGTCTCGTTCTAACTCAACTACAGATTTAGCACTGCACCCTTCTACTAAAGAAAAGAGAAAGAACGGTAAGATGAGATTGGTGCTCACTGTTTTATTTTTCTACTTATCAACGTTCTTTACATTTGAATCAATCGCGTATTTGCAACACCCAACCTCAAAGTCAGCAGATATACATTCTTCATCTTTTCAACTGCATTCTTCTTCTAAGAAGAATATCATCATGATGGTGACAGATGGTACAGGGCCAGCTTCTATCAACATGGCACGTTATTTTAAACAGCACAGGGATACGTTAGAAGTTGATGATGTCTTAAACCTTGATCATTATTTTATAGGCACTAGCAGAACCAGAAGTAACTCGTCATTGATCACTGATTCTGCTGCTGGTGCCACTGTATTCTCCTGTGGCTTGAAAACATACAATGGTGCTATTGCAGTTGATCCTTCTAAAAAACCATGTGGTTCCATCTTAGAAGCGTTGAAACTGAAAGGTTATAAAACTGGCTTAGTTGTCACTACTAGTCTTACCGATGCTACGCCAGCTGCTTTCAATGCACATGCAGATTATAGATACATGCAAAGTTTGATTGCCGGTCAACAGTTGGGCTTAGATACAACGTTAGGATTAGTCACGGACTTAATGATTGGTGGTGGCCGCTGTTATTATTTACCAGGTTCTGAGCATGGTGGTTGTAGAGACGACGATTTGAATCTAGTTGACAGAGCTAAAGATTTGGGTTTCACTGTTGCGTTAAACAAGCAAGAGTTTGACCAGTTAGAACTAGGTAAGAATGCTACGTTACCATTACTATCGTTGTTGGCCTATTACAATATCCCATACGAGATCGATAGAGACGAAACTGTTCATCCTAGTCTTGAAGAAGAGGTTATCACTGCTCTTAATTTATTATCAGAAGCTTCTAAAGATTCTGATGAAGGTTTCTTCTTAATGATTGAAGGTTCTAGAATCGATCATGCAGGTCATCAAAATGACCCTGCTGCTCAGGTTAGAGAGGTGTTAGCTTATGACAAGGCATTCCAAGCTGTCATTGATTTCGTTGACTCTTCCGATGTAGAGACTTTTGTTGTTTCAACGTCTGACCATGAAACAGGCGGATTAGCAATTGGTAGACAAATTACTGAGTCATATCCTGAGTATTTATGGAAACCAGATGTCTTATTGAATGCTACCAAATCAGGAGAATATGTGAGTCGTAAAATTGCCTCTTATAAAGCTGAACTTCAAAAAAACAATGAATTTAACGAACCTGCTGGCGATGATGAGGCTCATCATATTGCTGAATCAAAACTGTACAATTTTGTTAAGAATGAAATTCTAGAACAAGATCTGGGGATCTTAGACTATACTCATAAAGACATTGTCAAAGTGATCTCTGAATTAGACAAAGCACAGGACTACTTGAATGATATGGTCTCCTGGCGTGCTGAAATTGGCTGGTCCACTCATGGTCACTCTGCAGTGGATGTCAGCATTTACGGCCACTCAAACACTGAACGTGGGAAAGCTTTGTTACATGATTACTTAGCAGGAAATCGTGAAAACACCGAAATTGGTAAATTCTGGGAGTTCATTACTGATTCTGATTTGGCAGAGGTGACTGAATTGTTGATAGGGACTAAACATGTTCCATCAGTTGCTGAGATGGAAGACGAGACTCATCTCTTTGAAATGCAGCATGGATTCATTGAACATTCCAAAGAGGATCCAGAGATCGTGGCAGAACAAGAGGTTTTGCGCTCTACCTAGATGTATAAAGCAAAGCAAAACAAAACAGACTCACAGAGGTTAAGTTGAATAAATACATACATATGATGAATGGTGCAAATTGCCTCGGTTCCGCGGGTTCATCTCTGCACCCGCGCAAGTCCTGTTTTTTTTGTAATTTTTTTTATTTGTTCAAACAGCGTTGGCTGAGTGAGTGAGTGTTATTTTAGTGTAGGCTGTGTGTGTGAGGACAAGTGGGATTTCTGGGAGGTGAGGTGAGGACCCTTTTGCGTTGTCCTGTTTTGTCTTTGTCTGGTATTCGTTTGTCTTGTCTCCACAATTCTGCACTATCTATATACACCCTACTCTTCGTTTTTATTACTACTACTCCATACCTTTATACAGCCATCCCTATATAATATTAACTTCGTGGTGCATAGAACTTGTCTTTGCCAAACATTATACCGTACTCTTTTTCATCTCTAATTTTGTCTGTTCTTGCGTTCAGTAGTAACCCAACATCAACATCAACACCAGCACCAGCACCAACACCAGCACCAGCACCAGCACTAGCACCATCATCATCAACCACGCCATTCTTTTTACCTTTCCTCCTCCAATATCATTTCTTGAAAGCAACTGTTTCAGGCATCTCTTCTCCATTAACATAACTTACTAAAAAGACATGCCGTTGTTTAGACGTGGCTCTGAACACAAATCAAAAAGTGGATCGTCACATGGTGGCTCTCCTAAACTTCATCCAAATATTACGCTAGATCCAAA
The DNA here is from genome assembly GCA_003707685.2 of Ogataea pilisensis. Classification (NCBI taxonomy): domain Eukaryota; kingdom Fungi; phylum Ascomycota; class Pichiomycetes; order Pichiales; family Pichiaceae; genus Ogataea; species Ogataea pilisensis. Next base: position 31,599 of record PPKM02000010.1, read on the forward strand.
TGATTCTGATTTCTCATTATATCAGTCTGTCTCAAACATTTCGGCAAATGAAAGTACTGCTGCTGGGTTGACTACCAAGAGTAGATCTTCGTCGGTAAGCAATAAATTCAAAAGCTTTTTCACCCCTCATTCAAGTTCAACTAGCTTACATCAGGATGGTCTTAATGCCACTGCCTCTTCACAACCTCTTTCTCAGTCTACTGCTCAACAGATGGCACCTTCAAGCAGTTCAAATTATCCATTTTTACAGTATACTGCGTCAAGTCAAGAAGCAAGAATTCCTCGTAGAAGGTCCGACTCGTCAACTCATGACAAACTTCATTCAACTACTCATACCAATCAATTACCCCATCACCATCCAAACTCTAATAATTATCCTCAACAGCCTCAATCACAGCCGCAACAACAGACACAACAACAACAGCATTCAGGTCCTACGCCCATTTCGAATCCGTCTTCATTCCCAATAACTAATCGTTCACAACTACGTAGAACAGCCGGTTCTAAAACTAAAGACTGGTCTCCGCAATCTCAACCTGTTTCTCCAGCTGGATCATTACCAAGCTCACCTCCGTTGTCCAGCCAATCGTCTTCTGAAAAGCAAATCATTTCTAAGATGGAGCTGGCTGAATCTTTGAATAAATTGAAGATCATGCCCTCCGTGGTTGAAAATGACCTTGATGAAGTTTTAGAAAATGCTTCAAAAACTGAGGCTTCACTATCCAGAGAATCGTCTGAACAACATCATGGAATCCGTTTACTGCCATTCCACCACAATGGTCGCTCAGGCACTACTAATAATGGCACACCTTCACCTTCTTCTTCATCGCCGAGTTTGATGGCTACTTCTGGAAGTGTACACTTATCTTCGTCAGTTACAAGTGGCCAAGATAACAACGTCGCCACGTTATCTCCTAACTTGGATACTTTGGGAAGTAGGCAAAATAGTTCGTCGAGTGTATCACATGTTGCAAGTTCTTCGTCCACTTCCTCTGCTCAAACCCGTGGAAGATCAGGAAAATTAATGTCCAAATTTCTGGGTTCTTCTCAGCAGGGAAACCATTCAGAAGAATCTTTATCTCCACCTGTATCAAGATCCAATTCAAGAAGCTCTCACGTTAAATCTAGATCAAATTCTGTTTCGATGGCAAACATGGATCCCTATCAGCATACTGGCTCTTTTTATTCTTCTCTCAAACATACTCAATCGGCAAATTACTCGTCAACACAATTAAATAATATATCATCTCATAAAGAAAATGTATTGAAGTTGAAGAATGGTAGGTTGAAGATGGCACCAGATGGTTCATCTCACGAGCATGATTATTTGAAGTATAGAACCAAACTTGTCAAGAATAATAAAGGTTGGCTTGCGTGGGCTAGAAAGAAGGAAGAAGGTGACGATTCTTACGTTACAATTGAACAGTCCGTTAGTTTGTTACCTGATACATATAGTGAACAATTGATAGAACTTAAAAATGACCCGAAGAATTTCCGTTGGAATTACGATGATTCTGATGACGAGTCAGACGGTGATAGTGACTCAGGATCTACAAAGGAAGGAAAGCGTAATAGCACGAAGAGTTATGATGATGATGATGATGACGATGATGATGATGATGACTTCGACGATGAGGCTGATGATGAGTTGATCGAACCAATTATTGGTAAGGATCAATTAAACTTGATTAATGTCATGATGGATAAGATTGAGCATCCTGACAAATACAAAGAGAGATTAGAAAAAGGAACTAAAAAGAGGAGTTTGAGTGTAAAATATGGACACATTGAAGGAATTGTTGGAAAAGGTTCATATGGTACAGTTAGTATATCAATTAAGACAGATCAAGAAAAGGGGAAAGAGAAACGTAAGACGTTATATGCGATCAAGCAATTGAAGCAAAGACCGGGTGAAACGTTACACCATTTTGGTAATAGAGTCACTTCTGAATTTATGATTTCTTCTTCATTAACTCATCAAGCTATTATTAATGTTTACGACTTGATGGTTGATCCAGTTACTTTGACTTACTCCCAAGTTATGGAATTTATCCCGTGTGGTGACTTGTTTTCTATGATCTCTGCCACTAGTGGGTTAGAAGTTATTGAATGTGATTGTTTCTTTAAGCAAACTTTAAACGCTGTCACTTATTTACATTCCGTTGGTATATCACATAATGACTTGAAAGTGGAGAATTTGTTATTAACTAGAAATGGTCAATTGAAGATCATTGATTTCGGTACTTCTGCAGTATTCAAAACTGCATGGGAAAACAAAGTACAATTTTCTAAAGGAGCATGCGGTTCAGAACGTTATGTATCACCTGAACAATATGTACCAGAGAAAGAATATGATCCAAGATTAGCTGATATTTGGTCTCTTGGTATAATTTATCTGGTTATGTTGTACGGTAACTACGTTTGGGAATCAGCGAAAGCTACCGATGAAAATTATGAAAATTATTTAAACACTAGAGCACAATACGACTATACGCAGAAGTCTACTTCATTGAACAAACAATTCAAATTAGCCAAGAAAGGTTCATTTAATCAGATAGAAGCCATTTCTAAAGGACCATTCCCAAACTCTAGAAGATACGTGTTGTATAATATCTTGAATCCTAATCCAAAGTATAGAATGAGATCACATCAGATCTGGCAATCGGACTGGATAAAGTCGATTCATGTGTGTGAAGCAGGCCGCGGATTCTTGTCTCATGAAGATTATATTGATATGGCGGATGGTTCATTGAAACAACAGCAGCCGTCAGAGATTGAGGAATTACTTAGAGCCAGAAGTCCAAGTAGGGCAAAGAGCCCCAGCAGGACAAAGAGTCCAGCTAGAGCTAAAAGTCCACTTAGAGTTAAAGGTTCATCGTGAGCTGTATTTAGCTTCAATCAACCTCAACCATTAGAGAAGCCGGGGGCACATTGATGAATGATAAGACTTTATTTATGATTTCCGCTAAAAGTAGAAATCAAATGACTGTTTTTTCAACTTATTTATGACTGGTATCTTTTCTTTTTTGTTGCTTTATATATTTCTTTCTGGGTCTCCCTGACCTTTGTTTTTTTTATGGTGCTTTTACTACTTCTTCTGTTTTATAATTTATTCTCTCCACTTTTGGTCCCCTATCCCCCGCTTTTTCCCATTTATGTGTGTTTTTAATTCGCTGTTTGTTGCTGAATCTTAGGGCTTCTTAAAGTTAGCAATGACAATATTTTCGATAAATTAGATAATAATAAATTCCCATTTTCTTTAGAACAAAAAGAAGTTACAGCCAGGGCATAATGAACAATGCAAGGTGAATACAATCTTGAACCGGAAACTGAAAAGCAGCCTAACATCAGTTCGGATGCTTTAAGAGCATTGAGAATAGGGCAGAATGTAGAACTGAAGAAAGAAGAAGAGATATAGACCTACCTATTGACATGGGGAGAAGGTATATATATGTCAACACGGATCGGATCGGATTGGGTTGGGCTACATAGTATGATCGTGCGTCACGGATTCTACATCAAGAACATAATTGAAAATTACAGAAATAGTTACCAATAGTTTGAATATTAATTATTATCATACTATCTATGTTTTAATAATAATACTATAACAATAATAATATCCTAGAGAGAAAAAATTACACCGTACAATTAAGCAAAGAACTCTGGGAAGTTCTTAATGTTAGCATCTAAGCTACCCTTCTTGGATAAGAATTTAACATAAGCACCATCTTCCTTAACTTCATTGTTTTGTCTCTTAGTAACGTAATCAGCTCTGTTTAAACTGGTGAAACCCCATTTCTTTGAGATAATAATCTTTTGTTGACCTGGGAACTTGTATCTGGCTCTTCTTAAAGCTTCAACAACAACATCCTTGTTAGAGTCCTTGGTTCTGACAGAGAATAAAACTTGACCGATATCAACTCTAGCAGCTAAACCATGTGGTTTACCCCAAGCACCTCTCATACCTTGTTGTAATCTATCGGCACCGGCACATGACAACATCTTGTTAATTCTTAAAACGTGATGTGGGTGGACTCTGATTCTCAAGTGGAAGGAATCTCTACCAGAGACTTTAGTGATGTACTTGTTAGCACAAATACGAGCAGCTTCTAAAGCTTCAGAAGATAATTGTTCCAATTCGTTGGAGACTAAGTGGACACATAATGGGAAGTCATCAACAGAAGCCTTCTTTCTACCTAAGTCAAAAATTCTGACCTTTGCATCTGGAACACCTCTGTTGTATCTAGACTTTGGGAAAGGTTTGTTCTTACAGTATCTGTAACATCTAGCTGGTCTTCTAGCCATTTTGAAAAATCTAAAATAATAATTGGGTCAGTTATGAATGAAAAAATGTTAGTTAATTTGAAAAGCTTATGACAATTTTGACTTTGATGGAGTTCAATAATATTATTAATGATGGCAGGTCTTAAACAAGGACAGAAGATAAAACTTTGGAATTACAAATGATGTGATGATGTTCTAATGTCTCATATAAATATCGAAGATATAAAAATAAAAAAATGATACAACTTTTTAATTTGCCACCTTTGATTTGTAATAAAAATATCTAGATGATAATAAGTTCTAAATTTTTTTAAGTAAGAGCGGGATATAGTATCGGATTTATAGTAATTGAGTACCTGGAATTAAAATGATTCTCAAAGTAAACCCAAACACCAAAAAACAAGTCATTACTTTAATGTATAATTAAGCAAAAAAAAAAAAAAAAAAGGAGACGCTCATGTGGAACGATAATAGTAATAATTGATTTAAAATGAATTATTTGAAATGTTTGACATATCGATATATTGTAGTAGTCATTGGTGTCTTTGAAGTAGATCTAATGTTGGTAAATTCTTTAGTGACATGAAACGAGATGGAATACTATGCTTACTTTTTTAAATCCGGTTTCGTCTTACAAGGGAATTTCTAAGTGTCTATCTCTGTCTGCTTGTTTCTGCGAACCCCAGTCAGTCTGTTTGAATAAATAGAAGACATACCTGTTAATGAATACTTAAAATCGATGTTGAATCAAGAGCTACAATAGAAATTTAATAGTATTCCATCAAAAGGACGTATACAGTAATAAACAGGTAATCTTGAATTCGTAGAATAGGATTAGAGTAACTGCTTCGCTGTGTCTGTGCACCGTAAACAGAGCAGTCCTGGAGAGACTTCAGAATCAGACGAGCTGCGAACTGAAGGCACATTAATTACTAAGAGACGAGCCACACACCTCGGGCTAAAAATTTTCTTATAAGTAAATTGGCGGTGTAAAGTGTGAGGATTTGAGGGTTACGCAACACCTGAACAGTAGTCACGTGTGGTTGGTGTCAGGTGTTTAATTGTTTGTGACCCGTATTCCTGTAATGGCAGCATTTCACCGCCACCTTAAACGTAAAGCACCTCTACACCTGTACAGGCACATATCTAATAGATCTCTTTTTCTCTCTCTGTGGCTGTGCTTAGAAAATTTTATAATTTTTATAGATAATGAATTTATCAATCATTCAATAGTTTTCTATTGGAAAATAGACAGAGACCTGTATTTGATAAGATTGCCAGGTCTAGAGAAGATTAATCCATAAATAATTATCTTCCAAGTCTAACAACGCTCGCATTCAACAAGATGGGTAGATATTCCGTGAAAAGATACAAGACCAAAAGAAGAACAAGAGATTTAGATCTAATCCATAATGATCTATCTACTCCCGAATTGATCCAATCTTTAAAACATCAGGAGCAAGATGAATACAAAGCCGGTATGGGGCAATACTATTGTATACACTGTGCTAAATATTTTCAAGACAACAAAGCATTGGCTAATCACTTCAAAGCTAAACCACATAGAAGAAGAGTCAAGGAGTTGAGTAAGAATCCATATACACAATTAGAAGCAGATGCTGCTGCTGGAACGAATTTAGTCACATTTGTAGAAAAAGTTAATGTTTATAAAGAAACTGAACCTGCTAGACTAAACATGGAAAAAGAATTGTTGAAAACTCAACTACTTGAAAATGATGAGAAGGATAAAATTAGGGACGCCATGTTGTACCCTCCTCCTCCTGGTCCAACCGAAGAAGATGCTACAACAGTGACAAATAACTCATCAACTGTCGCTCCAGCACAAGGAGACTCTCAACCAGTCAAAGACGGAGATGAAACTTCGATGACTATCGAATGAGTAAATTCACATTCGCTCTAATATTATACTAAAATATTTGTATCTGGACTTTCAGGTGCACTGTATCCTTCCCTTCCCCTACTTCATTTTAGCATTTCAGGTTACCGTTCGATTTTCGGTTTTTTTTGTTTTTTTATTTTTTTTGCTTTTTTCTTTCTTCGGTATCGTTCTTATTTTTGTTTTGTATACTAGCATTTGAAGTCATGAAATCTTTATCTTCTTTTACGTTTAAATGTATGCACTCAGACCCTTGTGTCGCAACTTGGTTATAAGTTTTAATTTCGTATAATATATCATAAAAACTGCATAGGCACAATGCAATGTAGTGCTATGTAGTGGCGTTCCACAGGGTAAAAATATTGGGCGATAAAAGACGGCAACTTAGTACCTTATAGCCCAATGTTTTTTCAAAGGAAGTCTTATTTCTCCTTCTTAAATCTATGAAATTCTACTTACCTCTTAAATCTCTCACTTCGAAAGGTAACTCGGCTTTTAAAACAACGTGGCCAGACTTAGCATTGTCATGGTTCAAGCGATGGCATTCCACGTATATGTTATCCTCATGATGGGGATGGAATCCCGATCTGTCACAATTGGTGATTAATGGTATCCCGGGTGGGTCAGTCAATCTAAAAATGCCCAATTTCTTATCAAATTTCTCGCTTGGTGAACACACTATTGCTATCGCTTCGTTCAACATGATTTGATAAGAATTCTGGGTATGCAGATCAACAGATGATAGGAAGCATGACTGCGTAGGGTGTGTATGGATCCATCCTAAGACGAATAAATCTAAATTATCTATAAAATTAAACAGTTTCTCTTCATTTTTTGTATTGCATGTGTTAGCGGTCGAATCTTGATCAGGTATAACCAAGTAAGTGACAAAAAATGCATTCCTATTTAGTCTACCGCATAGTATGCCACATGTTTCTAACTTCTTGGATGTGTTCCGCTTAGCTATCTTTAAAAAACTGTCAATTAAGGTTGAAGAGAAGAATATAGTCCTCAGTGGTGATCCTCCTTCTGTGAAATTGACAGTCTTATGGATCATCTCCTTTTTAGAGTGAATGGGTGGAGCATGTGGGACTTGTAATTGCTTCTTATTGTTAACTATATTGATGTTACTATTTTTATTATTATTATTAATACTGGCGGTAACTGGGGGTAATGATGGTAGTTGTGGCGATGTTGAAGATGTAGCATTAATAGTAGAACTGGTTTTGTGTGGTTCAAGAAACTCAGTTAGAGTAGGGTACGAAGGTATGTTTGAAGAATGCATTATTTCAAAGCTTGATAAACTATTGTTCGATAAAGTTCTAAGTTTCTTCGATAGATTCTCATCGTCAATTCGGTGCTCATTGCTTGGTAGCTCATGTTGTTGTTGTTGTTGTTGTTGTTGTTGCTGTTGCTGTTGCTGTTGCTCCTTTAGTTGTAATGATCTTAATTCCTGTAACTCAATTAGTTGTTTTTTCCGTCTTTCAGATTCTTCATAATTCTGATAGTTCTCCATAAGCAATTTCTTAATCTTTTCAACTTCATTCATCAATCCTGGCAAAATTGCTTTCAACTTTAAATACTCCTCATAAACTATCCCATTCTTCGAATTCTTATTCAGTAAATAATCGCTCTTCAATTTTTTCAGATCAGGATGCTTATAAAGTTTAGTCACAATGAGGTCAATGAAGCGCAAGTATAAAATATAAGCCTCATCGAATATATTCTCTTTCGAATAGCTCTTCCCATGTTTTAGTATCCTAGAGGCAGTTCGTATCCAAATGCTTAAGGGCGTTGATATTGAGTACTCGTATGACGTAGCTAGCTCATGTAACTCTTTAGGATTAGGCGGTACTGTTAAGTACGCTGACGATAAGCTTGATGATGATGTGGAGAAGGAATTATTACGGCTGGGAATCATTATGAGATCTTAGGAAAAAAAAAAACAATCAAGTTTATCGCGATGAGTTGATGACACTCCCAGATTGAATCCAACTCTGTGATTACTCTAGATAATAGTAAGTTTTGTTCGTTTGTATGCAATATGATCGTAGAAACCAAAGACTTGCAGTTTGTCTAACTAGATGTGGTTATTGGTGCCCCAAAGACATTTTAGAGGATGATTCAACCGATTACAAACATTGATGACACGTTATTGAGATATGGCAGATATCATTCCATGTGGGGGTGCAAGGGCCGGAAGAAAAGGGGTGTGTTTTCAGAGATTCACTGTCATGTTGTTAGTTACTTATCAAAAGAGTAGATATTAACACAAATTGTATATTTAATAGAGAAAAAAGGAAAAGGGAAACAGTTGTAACAGTTGTAACAGTTGTAAAACTATAATTTTCTGAGATAGTTCAACAGAAAGGTGAGGAGCAAAATTATAAGTACAGTGAGAAAATGTGTAATTATATTGCATATATATATATATATATCTATTTTCTCTTTTTAATTTTTGTTATGATTACTACTAGCACTACTGATATATCATGGTTTTAATTATTCAACCCAGCCTAAACTTTCTAATTCTTTCTTAACTTGAGTTTCAGTACCAATCTTCAAAACTTGAGTATCCTCTAAGAACTCACCATTCTCTTGTTTTTGTTTCAATTGTTCAATTGCTCTCAATTTCTTTAATAAGTTTCTAACTTTTTTTTCCTCATATGAGACAACACCTCCAATCACCAGTGATTCAGGTTGTGGGGATGATGAATTGGAAACAATTGGAGAAATTGAGGAAGATGTTGGCTGTTGTTGTTTGTCAGCTGATGATGAGGTATCAGCAATACCGTTTTCATTCTTCTTGGCCAGTCTTTTCTTTCTATTCTTAGCTGCTGATTTGGATTCCGGTTCAGTTGGAGCAGGTGTGGAACCAGGAATATTTTTCTTGGTTGCAGGGGCAGAACCAGGAATTTGGGAAGCCACTCCTCTACGGAATTGTTGACTTGCTTCTTTCTGAGCTAAAGTTCTCACTGGTTGAGCAGGAGAATTTCTGGCATGAGGTGGTCTGTAAGCACCAGTTGGTTTATCCGATAATGGAGAAATTTTAACTTTTTTGGCCATAAATTCGATAGCCGAGATATGAGGAGTACATGATTTCTCTTCAGAAGGTTTGATAGGTGGGAAATCCGTTAATGGTTGATGCTTCCAATCAACACCATACAGTTCTTTGAAATCTTTAAGATAACATAATGTACCATCGACGTACCAAATCTTAACGCAATTGTCGACTCTCAATCTTGGAGATGTGGTAGCAGTTAAGATGTAACGGCCATCAGGAGACCATTTGCAAACTGAAGTATTAGGTGCTTTGAATGAAACAACTTTTGCAAACTTATTTTGTCTATCTAAGATATCGACATTTCCTTGTAAGTTACCAAAACCTGCAACTAGGATATATTTAGCATGAGGAGAAAATAAGATGGTATTTCTTGAATCGGGTGGTAACGAATGGATGGCGTTACCTCTAGCATCAAAGAAAGTTGTCTGTGATGGCATGTAACCGTATATAACGGCGAATTCACGCGATGTTGGAGACCATGAAATATCATGAATTGGGCCTTCTTTATCTAAATGGATTCTTTGATCAAATGAACCAGAGATACCTAATAGATATAAAGTACTTTCACCATAATACGATTTATTTGAAGAATCAACATCTGTAGAAACTAGAGCTAAGATTGAAGTACCTAAATCATTCCATCTAAATTGGCAGGATTCACCTTTGAAAAATTGTTTTTGAGAAGTTGGACTCTTAAAATTAGGTAAAGAGTAAACCTGAATATATGAAGGTTTACCACTTGATTCAGGAATGAAAATTGCAATTGATGGGTTTAAGCCTGGAGATAACTGGAAAGATTGAATCTTACCATAATCTTTAACATTTAGTGAATAAACTGGTTTCTTAGCTTCTTCAACATTAGTCTTATAAAAATCTAATTGGAATTGATTTAACATTCTACACATGATTGATTCGTCAGCTGTAAATTGAGCTCTCCAACCAGCTTGAGATTTATTTAAATATGACTGTAATGAAGAATAAGTATTATCCTGTAAATTAAGTTTCCAAACATGAACATTTTCTTTCCAATTACCGGAATCATCTTGTAATTTTGTTGGCTTTGACCAAGTTGTTAAAAATGTACCCTTTGGGGAGAAATGAAACTCGAAAACCTCAGGAATATCGATTGTTATAAGTATAACGCCAGAAGACGCATCAGTTATATTCACGTATGTTGGTTGAGTGTATGCAAATAATGAGCCATTAGGAGAATATGCTGAGCATCTTGTTTCCTCAGTCGGTTGTTCAAAAGCAGATAGCTGACTGAAAACTGGTTGTGCCTCTATTAGTTCAACGGTTTTAGGTTGACGGCCTATAAAAACAAACAAAAAAATTGCGAGATTCAGAAGAAAAATCAGTTTTTTTGTTAGTAAGATTGAACAAATGAATCAAGAGGAGAAATGATGGAAAGGATCTCTATCATCCTGGGTCAACGAAAAAAAAAAAGAAAAAAAAAGGTCAGTGTACTCATAGTCTGAACAAACATAGAGTCTTTGTGGAGTTGAGTAGCTGACTTTCCATTTCCAAGTCAGATAAGTGGATACATATTAATCAATCACTGATGATGATGGGATAGTAGGAGTGGGTGGATAATAGAGAGATATGGCACAGTAGCAAAAAGATTTCAAAATGAAAAGAGAGAACACATACAGTAAATTTGAGGGACTTTTGACATGGTTATAAATGGAAAGTCTATAATAGAACAAAGCACGAATCTATAATCTATGAATAAAGACAACTCTTTATGCTTTAAATAGGTGTAATTAAGTATGAAGACGAGTGTTTTCTTGTCAAGAGAACTGGTAGTAACAAAGCAAATTCTCAACCTCAAGGAATCAAAGCTGAAAACGTTCACGGGTGGTGTCGATTACATAATTCCCACGCAACGAGAGATGCGATGCAATGGTGTGCAGAGATGTGTGTGCCACACACCACTCCAAACAAGGTGACATAATACCTTTGGTAAGCATAGTCCCCTGATTCTTTTGTATTACGTATTACATGTCCATCCCTGCACCAATAGTGTTGTGTCGTCCAACATGGGCTGAAAAATAAACAGAAAGTACTACATGAATATAACTAACTATAATGAATCATGTCAAAGTGAATAATAAATGTATATATATATGTATATATAAGCATAAATATATCTATGTATATTCCGTTTCTTTAACTTCAAATCTTATATTTTGCAATGCTAGTTAGAAGATCCGGACTTTATTCGTAAATCCAACTGTGAATAGTTGGGGTGTAGTCAACTAATTCTTCCTTCTTGAACCACAAAGCAATTTCCTTTTCAGCGTTTTCAACAGAATCGGAACCGTGGATGATGTTTCTACCCATGTCAACAGCGAAATCACCTCTAATAGTACCTGGGGCGGATTGTAATGGGTTAGTAGCACCTAGTAAGACTCTACCTTGTTTAACAACATCTTTTCCTTCCCAAACGGTAGCTAAGACTGGACCTGATAGCATGTAAGACAACAAGGATGGGAAGAAAGGCTTTGATTGTAAATCAGCGTAATGTTCTCTTAACAGAGCTTCATTAGCAACGGTTAACTTGATACCAACTAATTTGTAACCTTTGTTTTGGAATCTTCTTAAGATTTCTGGGAAGATACCTCTTTGGACACCATCTGGCTTAACAGCAATAAAAGTTCTTTCGGTAGACATCAGGAAGAGTGAATTGATTAGTGATTTTTTGCGTGACTAATTACAAAGTAACGAAAGGAGGAAGGGTGATGAAGTTTCAAATAATATAATAAGGACAAGAACAGCACAAAAATAAGAAAAGTACAGACAGACAGACAGAGAGAGAGAGAGATGAAATGGATTCCTCCTCCAATCGACCAACCAGCTGGTGGAAATTGTTTCTGTGTTGCGTGCCGTGGAGAGGAAGAAAATTTTTGATCTGCCGCTGGTGGAGAGCCGGCGAGAAACGGAGCGAGGCGGCGAATTTTCAGCTGGCTGCTGGCTGCTGGCTGCTTACATAATAAGAATGCACAGCCTGTTATTTATATGATTTGGCGTTCTCGTCGATGGACGCGTCGGTGCTTGGGATTTGGTTAATTCCAGTAAAAAGGTAAACAAAGGGCTTTCTTTATAAATACTTGTCTATATGTACATCAAGTTACTTACTATTCATCAAGTTAATATTGACTAAGACCATTCACCACCTATCAGCTATTGAACTTTCAAACGCCCCATTTAGTTGGATCTACATTAAACTAATTGTGACATACTGCACCGCACACATCATGTCTGAACAACACCTTTCAGTTAACGCAGAATGGAATCAATATACCACCCTACCAATGATATCTACTCCTGACAGATCTGTCAAGAATCCCACTCACAACCACAACCATAACTACGACCAATCAAACAACAAAATAGAACTACAAGAAGCGCATAATTTGAAAAGATCACCGACTACTCCCCTGACTCCTGCTATCGCAAGACAGAACGTTATAAGACGAAAACTAGAGCCTCTTAAAAATGGTCTTGTCAGCTATGCTGATCCAATGTTGGAGAATACAAACAAGACTCAAACGACAATCGTTAATATATCGGAAGCTACAAAGAGTAATGGGATAGGTAACTATGATGATGATGATGATGAGAAGACCAATACTCGCAATATATATGGGATTCCAAAAGAAGAGGAAAAATATCTGTTTGATGCTGTTACGCCATCTACTACTTTGCCAAATAAACTTCATCAGCAAACTGAGAACAACATTCATGAAATTTTTAATAATACCACAATAGTAATACCTGGAACGAAGCGCGTGGCTGCTCTATCACAATTACCCCAATCTTCATCATCATCCTCTGAAAGAACCTCATCTAGTAAAAACGACTATGAAGTTTCCAATAACCAGAATAATTTATTGGAGAAGATAAATAGTACTAAATTGAGTTGGTTGAAAGATAAAAAACTTGCTAAGATGGCGAGTATGATTGAGTTTTTAGAACTTGAAAGAAAATACGAACATGAGCTGAATTGAAGGGGGTGGGAGGTTGCTTTGATCCTACTTCGAATCTTCCTCAGTTTTTCGTGATCCTATATCACATGGATCATATTTCCAGAGTAACGAAACTTGTTGTATGCGGTGGCTTCTGCATAGGTATATATATATATATAGTGGTATATGATTATGATAATATAATAATATTTAATCAATCCGTCCCCATTCGATGCAAATGGAATGACAGTTGTGTCATGTGTAAGCCATTATTATTGAATAAAATAATACACTATATGGTGTAGTAAACCTTAAAAAAAAGTGAAGCGATTCGCTGTCTACGGATTATAAACAAAGTAATAATGAAAATGTTTCCCCCTCAGCTGTCGTTTGATTCTACTTCTTATGTCTATATATTACGACTGTTTTCTTTCTCATCTTACTGGAACCCAACTGTCTTGAGCACACCAATCTAGTTAAAACAAACCCCTATTAGAAAAAATCAAATATGGAAGTTATCGTTTCGAACGATCCCACAACAGCAGCAACCACTGTTCCAGTTGCCCAATCTACTGAAACAAATGAATCTAAGTCAACGAGCTTCAGCAAACAAGATTCCCCTTCCGATAAAGTACTCAAGCAGTTGCTTTCTCAATTGTCTTTGCCCGAATTAGTTCCCTCGTCTATAACAGAGTCGACGCAGGAACAGGTAGGAACAAGTTTATTAACAACAGGACCTGTTCTCAATGACTCACTAGCTGAATTTATTAGCAAACAAAAAACCAATAACTTCTTTGATAAGTTGTCTATATTGGATAGAATACCAAGCTATGAGTGGAATAGACTAACACTGGAGTTTGATATTATCTATACTGACTATACCGAAGAGATGAGAGAAGTTATAAAAGAATTTGAAACCTTGGACATGGTATGAAGCATCAATACCTTTATGTTTTTTTTTCCCTTTGTCTTATTTGTTGTCTCTTCCTTTACTAACATTTTTACATGTATTGAAAACACAAACTCCTCATACATTTTTGTGATAGACAAGATTAGTCTGGCAAGATTCTGCACATAAAATTGACGGAGACAGAGCTGCTATGAGATTTAATGATATTGAAAAATGGATCTCAAATTCAGAGGGTTATTTTGAACAACTAAGACAAGAATTATTAGCCTCTGTATCGGTGATTAAGAGTACTTTGAGCAAATTAGATGAGAAATCTAATTCAATTATAGATCATGATATTTCTAAGACTTTTTCTACGAAAACTGATCATGGAATAGATAATTCTACAAAATGAATGGAAGAAGAATTGATCTCTACAAAAAAGCCTTGCTGCAATAAATGGCTTTTGTGACTACTTTATACCAAAACTGATTTTCCTTTAAAATTTCATCTTATTTGTTTTACTCTTTGCTATTTATATTTATCTGATGTTTGTACTTTCTCTTTCAGGATACTTGACTACTATATCTTGATGGGATCTAGCAAGTGAACAGAATTGGTGTAACTAATTTTTTCTTTCCAATAAATCTGTAACTTCTTTCGCAGGACAGCAAAAGAGAAGAAAACGGCTCCTCCCCTCACTGTTTATCCCTTTTTCTTTGTTAACCGCCCAAAAACGACTGAACAGACGCCACACGACGCGCGTCGCCGTCTCGCGAAAAAGCCGTCTTACCAGGCCAGGGTTGCACCTGTCAAAATAATGTACGACACGTCAATCGTGAAGTGCGTTCGTTACCTACTTTTATCTTGCTGCTTCCTTTACATGTTTTCCTTCGAGGTGGACTACTATTACTATCGAATCATAATACTAGACGGTTCGGTTGAGGCTTGGTAAATTTTGTGTGAAAGTACGACATCTTAGACGCAGATCCTTGTGCCCTCGCAACAAAACAAACAATGGAATGCAATTTAAAGATAATAGCAGATTTGGATACGGCCCATGATTATCTTAAAGGTATCATATGGACTATATTTTTCACCAGATTATTCGGATCGGTGAAACCGGATGATAGAAACTCTTTTTTAGATGTACCTTACCCTACGACATCGTATCCTGATTTAGAGCATTTGATCGAGGCCAAGATTAAAGGTATCATCGATGGATTAACGGTGAATAATGCTAATGATAGCACTAGTAACAATATTCATAATTATGGTCAGGATCAAAATTCTCAGCTGGAGAGTGCCGATAATGACTTGGGGTCTTCCGATACAGAAGAGCTATTTTACAAATGTGTCATAGTTGTCAAATTTTATCAGAAATCGGTGGTAGTCGACAACCAACCAACTACAGCTGCAACAACTACATCCAAACTATGGGGCGGCATCCAACAACAACAACAACACCTACATCAACACCAACGCCAACAACAACAACAACAACAGCATCAAATACAACAACAACAAATGCACTCAAATATTAGTTCAAGACAAGGTTCTAGATCTGCTTCTGCTTCTACTTCTTCATCGATGGATTTGCCTTCTAATCAAATCATTAAAAACATTGACTGTTGGGAAAAATGGAACATCAATGTCACCATACTAAATAATAAAAACATGAAAATATCACAGTTGAATAGCAATTCTTCAAGTAAATTTGATTTCTACAAAGATGACTTTGAGAATAATCTAATGAAAATCATCGAATACGTGGATTCAAATAAAAGTCATATTCCTCCTATACAATCCATTGAAATATCTCCTTTCCCATATATGATCCTATTCGCTTTGAATACGCACAACACCAGTTCTTTGCATGGCGGGTTTAGTAAATTTGAAATCAACAGAAGGGACGACAATAACAAGTCTGATACTGCTACCAGAACTGATGTTGGTGCTGGAATAGATACAAGGCATCAGACAAGTGTGGAAAACCCATCTAATGACCAGCACGAAAGTATGGAAATGGAATATATCACCACAACAGAAACAGGAGATGTGATAATGAGTACCCCGTCTACTTCAAATGCTTATGATGTTGCGGGTCAACATAATAGGACATTTAATTCTGGTGAAGAGATATTACGAAATGGTTATAAGTTCATCAAAAAGCTACTTGAGTAAATAGGTATACCAATATGAGGGGGTTTGAGCAACTATTTGTAATTCACATTTATATGACTGTTCTCTATTTTAATAGTAATTTTTACAACAGAACTAATACATCTGAATACTTAGTTTAGAGATTATAATCCAGCTTTATAGAGCCCATCTTCTCCAGAAACTAAAATGCAATCTCCTTCATAAATCAAATTCCCCTTTTCTTTAGACAACCCCAACTCATCGTTACAATACTTTATTGTATCCGAGTCATACGAACCTGGCTGAAACCAAATAGATTTGATCAAATTTTTATCCTTTGATAAGCTCTTCATCGCTTCTAAAGACACAGAAGGTGGCGTTATAACAGATAAACAAATTCCATTTTCAAATTGGCTTTCCCCTTTCAAAACAAATGTACTTTTTTTGAATTCTTCAATCAACTTTGAAACGCTACTAATACAATCAACATTCAAAATCCTAGGTGTAGTCGGGTTCACTGGAACGACCGGTAAGTTATGGGATATGTACCAATCAAGAACCTTGTAACCATATTTATGAGGAGAGTGGGAGGCTCCAATAACAGCGTAGACTCTGTGCGGTTTGAAGAATTGTGCTATGGATTTGGATAGAGCCATGTTTCTTTTGTCAATACGTGTATAGTCTTCATTGATTCTTATTGACTGAAATGGCTTGTTGATTTCGGTTGAACCCGTTCTGATTTATTGATTGAAATAATGAACCTTAGTTAGTGTGGGGAGAAAGCGTAGGAAAGAAGAAGTCGACGCGTCTTTTTATGGATAGGTCGACTAGCGTCGATTTGATAGCCCTTTAAACTATTTTCTCTTTAAGTTGAGGTGTAGAATGAATGAAAAAGTAACTAGAAGATTAAACTACGTAGAAAAAACTCGGAATAAACGGCACTTGGGAGACAGAGATATATCCAGGAATTCATAGCGGTCATTATTGAGTGAATACGCTTAAGTTTTGCCCACAGATTTTTTATCACAATTGTTATGTCAACTGGGAATGGATCTTTTTCGTTAAAAGACGGCACGCAGTCTTCATCTCTCAGGCCATTGCTACCGAATTCGTCACAACAAAAACAAATAGAACTAGAAAAACAGAAACAACAAGTAACTACGAAGATCGTCACCGATGAATCGAAAGAAAAAAGAACAAAAGCATGTACGAGGTGCAGAAGGTCCAAAGTGAAGTGCCAGAAATTAAGTGATGACCAAGTTTGTAAGAGATGTAAGACTTACAATCTTTCTTGTATTTACGAGTATAAGATTGCCAGTTATAAGATAGTGAGTGGTGATGAAACTAGCAATAATTCACTTACTAAAGTTCGAACACCAGCTGCATCTGTTGCTTCTAATAACTCGATAAAACCAAGCGGATATTCCAACACTGAAACTGTGTTGGCAACTAATAATTTGCTGAGTTCCAAACTGCCCGCTTCCAGCATTGAAAATCGCCCCATTAATCACAATAACAATCACAACGGTAATAAAAATGACAGTATAAATACGAAGAATGACAGTTATTACAAAAACAATGACAATAACAATAACAATAAGAGCAGTAACAGTAGTAATGGTCATCCGTCATTAATGGGTTTATTGAATCCCATTGGCAAAACACCTCCGCCAACTCACCAGTTTACAAGAAATGATTCAGAACTACAACTTGTATCTTCTGCGGATTCAGGTTCTCGTCAATTATCGCGTTCGAACTCGCCGCCAACTTCAGTTAGGGCTGCCGTTGCTTTTGGTACGAGTGTCGGCGCTGTCCCTGCTAACAAGAGTTGGGAGACTTCTGTTGAGAATAGATTACTAGACTTTGACTCTAAATTGGGAAGCATACTAAGTCTACTCCAAGACCAAAACCAACAAAGACCTCAGTTACCAGGTTTGGACTCTAGTCAACAAAACGCTATTCCTCCAAAACTGCCGTATCCTGAAAGGTCACATTATTTCCAACGGCCTCAAGTACTAGAATCAAATACAGATGAAATCATTAATGATGTACATAACTTTAACCATAATAAAAGACCTAATTTGCTGGGATCTACCGGCGACCAAATGATTAACGGAGTTTCGAATTTCAACACTAACAAAAGAAGACATGTCGAGGAAAATCTTGATTACTTGCCGAAGAGACTGCGCTTTTCAGCTTTTTCGAATGAACCCGAACCTGAACCTGTCTATGATAATGAAAATGGCACTACGACTCCAACCACTATTGACTCGTCGCAATCATCTGCTACAAATTCTAGATCACTATCCCCTGTAAGTTTCTACAAAGTTAGAGGTCTCGACCAAGCTATAACAAAACAACAAGCTAGAGAACTATTCCTGTATTTTGACTCAAATATATCTCCTCAACTGTTTGGATTCAGTATTGCGCAGTATTCGGTAGATGAACTTTGGGAAAATTGTCCTTTTTTAGTAGCTTCTATTTGTGGGATAGCATCGATACATCACCCTTTGCTATCGCATTTGTTTAAAGATTTAGAATTTTTGATACACAGTTTAAGCCAACAACTACTGTTCGAATGCCCTTCAAATGAATTGGAGGCATTCAATACAGTGCTTGCTTTATGTTTCTGTGGATTTTGGTTCCAAAAGAGTCAAATGTTCACAGGACTGGCGTTGCAACTCGCCAAGACTATGAATTTGAATAGACCAAGCACTAACAAGAAATCTGGAGTTTCTGAAAAAAATAGACTAAAGTTATGGTATTTGTTATATATCTTGGATGGCCAACAATCTTTCGTCTTCAATAGACAGCCCTTGATTGATTCTAAAGACAAGTCATTAACTGATAGCAGGAAGCTCTTACTTCAATTTTCAACGGATTCTGAAAAGGCTCAAAAGACCAAGCAGAAAGATGAACAAGAAAAGAATTATAATGATACTACTGATAACGAACTATCGAAATCTGTAGCCTATTCAGATATGAGATTGATCTCACAAGTAGAATATAACCAAGCAATCAGCGAAGTTTTTAATGGTGACGCATGGGATTTACTCTCTCCTGCTTCATTTGGGTTACCATTCAAGACTAATATGGAATTAGACAAATGGATGGTTCAATGGACCGTCTTGTTATTGCCTTTTGGTAATAATCCTATATGGTCGTCGAAATCAACTTTAATCTACTATAATTTCGCTAAAATGCACATTAATTCTTCAGCTGTGAGGAAATTGCGCACTGATGGCTCAAATTTGCCTGTTTTAGACGATCGTCACATAGCAGAAGTGTTAAGATATGACGAGGATGACGTTGAAGAAGATGAACTGGGTTATCACAAGGCGGATGATTTAAACAATAGCGATACCGATGATGAGGACGATGATGACCATAACTATGAAGCAGCAATGGAAATGTCACCTGTTCAAAGTCGGAAAGTTTCAACAGAATTATCGATATCTGCGGCGGAGACTGTCTTAAACATCTTTCTCAATGATGCTGACATTCTGTCTTCTTTAAAATATGTTCCTATCCATATTCATATCATGCTTTATTATGCTGCATTGTTGGTTCTTAACCCACCGTCGTATATGAAAACCGATAAAAGTAAGTCTGTTGATGACTCATTAGCATCTATTAAATTGGTCAAGAAATTGAGAGCTATTATTATGGCTAACAATCCCATCGATAAGAATTTTTCAGGACAATTTATTGATCGTATAACAGGATTGTTACAAGAGAAGGTTACAAGCTTGAGAGAGGAAATCAACTCAATAGGTGAAGATACTGTAGAGTTGATTGAAAAGCTAGGAGTTGTAATGAATAGTGACGAGAATTATATTATACAATCGAAGAAGCATCAAAAGATTGTTGCATGGCCCGGTTTAGACCATGGCCATCCTAGTAAAACAATAAGTGAGTGAGCATTGTGTTGTTTTTCTTTAAAAAAAAAGGGAGGGGAAAAGTTCACGCGCTTAACTTTTTTTTTTGGCAACCTTTCAATTATTCCTTCTTTCTTCATACCACATATATGTATTTATTTACACAAAATAAAAATTATATCGCCACGTTTATATAAATCAAAGATATTTTGTATATCTACAGATATTCAAAAACAGTTACTCATTTTCCAACCACGACAAAGTCAACGTATAAGAAATAGGATCAATTAGTATTGATATACTGACAAAAAAAAATGACAATCCCTGTTCAAGTTCCTTTAGGGAATGATAGATCCCTCGAAATCCCAAGAGCGGACGTTGATTGGAATGACGTTCAACAATCTGTCGTTAGGGTAAGTACTAAAGCATTCTACAAATCAAATAGAAATGGTTAATTATCGTATAGTCAGTCATACTAACAAATACTAATTAGGGAAGGCACCACAAATTTTGAGAAACAAACTCAACATGAGTTCATCAGAAAGAATCACTGACCCTGAATTCAACACCATAGTTGACAACATTAGAGGGTTAGACAAATCGTTTGAGTCTTTAGAATCTACTTTACAAAAGCATAGACTCTCCCTCTCAAGACTACTAAAATATTGCATCAATATCGGATACGTGATGCGAGATATCGCCGATCCTAAATCAAACATTGGTTCGCCTGTTACTGGATTGCAAATCCGGATGCATGATAAGGCAATACAATTCCTTGATCAACACAAAAATATTCAACCTGCTATTGAAGAAGAATTGAGAATTTTCGAAGAAAGAGTTGGCAAAAATTTGAAAAATGTTTCAAAACAAATCAAGCTAGCGAACAAGGCGATCAAAGAAAGGAACTACGCTAGTCTAGATTATGAAAAATACTTGCAAGAACTGAAAAAATTGAACTCAAAACAAGACTTAAGCTTGAGAGAACACAAAAGGAAGTTTGAAGTGATTAAAAGAGTAGATGAAGCAAGAGATAAATATGAACTGCTTAACACCAGACTCAAAATGGAACTACCTGTTTTTATGCTTATCATATCCCAAATAATGGGACAAATTCTGATCATGGTCTATTTTGCCACATTCAGTATCTATTACAACCTGTTCAATACTACAAAGACAATAATGAATGATTTCCACAATATTGATATAGATGTTGAAAATGTAGACAAAGATTTTAGCCAACTAATTCAAAGCTTTCATACATCACAAGATCCAATCAATGAGAAACTAGCCAACTTAACAATTATCAGCTTCCATAGAATCTCATTGAATAAATTACAAATGAAAGTTTTGGAAACTACAAGATCATTGCCTACCTGTACAGCATTGTACGATTTCAAAGGAGTTCAACAGGAAGATTTGACCTTTGCAGCGGGTGATGTCATCATGATTATTGACAAAACTAACCCTGGTTGGTGGAAAGGTACATTGGTTAAAGGAGGCAGGCCAGGGATATTTCCTTATAACTATGTGAAGGAAAATGCATGAACTTGATATTTAGTGGTGAGTCCGGTATTTTCTTTCATATCTTTAGGGAGTTTACTTATGTGTATAGATGACGAATGACTTTATTATATGTACAAAAAAATTGTAACTAAGAGCTAAAAAGGATCTAGATATATATAGAATATGTATAATCTAAATGCTATACAAATTTATGAAAATCAAAACAAGAGTAAATTATGAAATCGGAAAAAGAAATAAATAGAAAAAAGAGTTCAGCAAAAATTATCAAATACATGAATCAGAATGAAATCGATAATACTTGATAGAAATGGAATATATAAAAAGAAAGAAAAGAAAAAAAAAACAGAGCATTACAAAATGGAACAACCAAAAGCAAACAAACTTATAGCAATTGGAGAAAAGGAAAGCAGAAACAATGCAAATGACTCAGAAGTGTTCTACATTCTTCTTCTTCGTCTATAAATAATTGAGACATGGAGAACTTCAGCTATGATTATTCTGTAACTTCAGATATCACAGTTTCGAAAGAGTATGGTTCATATGCGATACCTTCACCTTCAAAGAACTTAGACATGGATTCAACCCAGTGTAATCTTAAGGAGTGCAACATGGCGGAAGTACCTTCCATAACAACCAAGATACAAACGGTCAAGACAAACCACATACCAAACATCAAGAAAGTGAAAATTGAACCACCAATTCCAGTAATACCAAAAGCACCACCAATCGTCATAGACCATAAGACAGAAGATAATTGAGCATGTGCTAAAGATAAAGCCCATAATCTTAAATAGGAAGCAGTATGGGAGACACAGTTCAAACAGAATTCAATGGTATGAATGACTTGATGGATCATAACATCACCAAAAGTGTGTTCTTCATGCTCTTCCTCGTCTTCTAAATCCAAGTTGGCTAATAGATTATTACTATCAACTGAACTTGTTGAGGATTCGTGCGTTGGTAAAGAATCATATGAATGTTCATCTTGTGTGTATTTGAACCAAAGAGGTTTAGTTAGTAGTAAACATGGAACACAGATCAAAGCAATCACTAATAAAAACACTTGCACCGTAGCTTGACCTGGATAAAGTTGCTCTTCAACGCTACCTGGTGACAAGAACATGTTGATTAACATGTTTAATAAACTTGGAGCTGGTTTCTCAATCTTGATCCAATCAACAGTCCACTTATAAACAATACAAATTGATAAGTAGCCGAAGATACCTTGCATGAACAATAGACCAGGAATAAAGTTACCAATTATGTCAACCATGGAATTGAAATGAATAGCATTAACCAATGAAAACATGTAAGAATATGACATATGAATGAAACCCATCAAGATTGATAGTTTCATCTTATATGAATTGGAGAATAATAATGCATTTTCAGTATTGTGCCAAGCAGGGTCTAAACCGATGGGATAAACACCAACTTGGTGACCAGCAATTGAGTCACCTTCTTTCCAGCTTTCAGGCCAAGCCCAGCCTGATTGAAACCAAGTCATAGAGATGGAGAAGATATCGTTATACAAGAAACCGGTATACATTGAGAAAGCACCCATTAATAACACTATATAACGTCCAGTATAAGCCATATCAAAAATTTCATCTCTTTTCATCCTTCCGATAGCACGTTCATTTAAAACTAGTAAGAGACCGGCTAGGAACATAATAAAACCGTGACCCACATCACCAAACATGATAGCAAACATGAATGGGAAAGTAGCTGCAGTTGGTAATGCTGGATTAACTTCACGGTATGTGGCAACACCATAAGAATCACACATAGCTTGAAATGCAGAAGTAAACTTGTTTGTCTTATGGTATGTTGGTGGAGTTCTTGTAGTTTCAATAGTGTTGACAATAATTGGGAATGAGTCCTCACCTGAATTGTTTGAGTATTTGAGCGAAATCGTTTCTAAAGAATTTTTAACTTTCTGTAAATCATCAGTTGGAACCCAACCTTCACCTATCAAACATTTACGAGTCAAGTCGTAATAGCATAGGTTCATAACGGAAAAGACAGATTTCTCCAACTTGACAGTAGTCCACCAATTGTTTAACTCTGATGCAATTGCTCTTAATTCCGTTTCAAGAACTCTGTCGGTTTTATCTAAAACTTCAGTAACATCAGTTAGTTTGTTGATAACTTCCATTTTTTGTTGTGATCTTCTCTTTGCGTCTTGGTCGACAAAGTACAAGTTGGCATCCAAAGATTCACAAATTTTCTTGATTCTTTGTAAAATGATTTCACCATGAGCAAAAATAATAAAAGTACTCTTATCCACAAATTCTTTGGACTTGGGATCAAACATTTTTGTTTCGACCTCGGATGTCTTCAAGAACAAGTTCCCCCTTAAGACTCTCCATAAGATTTTCTCCAAGACACCTACCTTGTTTCTAGAAATAACACCAGTAATGAAGTTTGCATCATGGACACCCCCGTTTTCTAAAAATTCAGCTTGTTGTTCATCAGGTAAGTCAATGTGTTCAAAATATGAATCAGTTGCATTTAAAACTTCTTTGTATTGATTAAGATCCATCTGTCGTTTCAACAATTCGTCAGAAGCTTCAGTCAATTGAGTGATTCGATCTTCTAATAACTGACCATTGACTGCAATTTCATCCAATTCACTTTTAGAAACAATTGACTCGTGTGTTCTTTCATCTTCAAATAGAGATTCTTTTAATTCAATCTCTTTCTTATTCATTTCGGACTTCAAAAAACGATATTGTCTTTCCACATTGTCTAGTTTTCTAATTTCATTGATAAATGATCTTTGGAATTGATTAACTTTTTTATTTAAATCTCTAAATTCAACAAAGCCCAATGAACCCAAAGAATAGATTGATTCTCTACTAATTTCAGCCGGGATATAGAGTTGAATCAAACTCATTTCCGCCGAACCTGTTCAAAAAAAAAAAACATTATGTAGTTTCCATGGAATGTTAGTATGTGAATAGGAATGTAAATAATTTGTAGTTGTTTGAGAGAAATACTTACGGAAAATAGCTTCTGGTTCAGACATTGTTAGTCAGGTTATACTTTGGTCACAATACTCAATTAAGAAGTTCAAGCAATGAATAACTAAATAAATCAAATCAATAAATGAATGAATGAATGGATATTGATTTAGTGATGATATATCTATTGAGAAATATGTATAAACCTCAAGCTCGGTTACAGTCTCTGCAATACAACGAGATTAATCTCAAATATGTAATACAACGGCTTGTAGTTAGAAAGTTGTCCGAGACAGGCAAATTGCAGAAGACGTATATTCTGGTATATGAAATGCTGTTGTATCGCAGCTTGACAGTATCTATCTACTTGGGGTCTTATGAACCGCTTCATCTTGTTTTGCAGCTTCTGTTGTGTAGCAGAGTAACAAGTGCTGCTCTTTTTTACATGAAAGACAGTGCTGCTCAACCATTTGCTTATGTAAGATATCTGAGATAACAACCGCGCGACAAATTTCTGGTTGTATTCGGTGCCTTGGACTTTGCTTCAACTGGTTGGTTTATCCCTTTTTCACATTTTTTGACAGTGACTTTATGGATGGAAATCGAAATTTGTTTAGCAGGTCTTGCACTTTGATTTTCTGACGTGTTCAATGAAATTTTAGCCGAAACCACAGTGAAAAACTTCATTGTGCTGAATACGTAGTAAATCACTAGAAATATATTATACTTAGTCGCATCTTTAAAGATCTCGACATTCAATCCGCATCGGACGTTCAAGTAAAGAAGAAACCCGAAGTAAATCTTTTAACCAAATATGTTTTGAAAGACAGCAGGATGGTTGAAGACATTTTTCGTTTAATATTGATGATCTAATCTTTGCAATAAAACGACAAGTAAACAAACTTATAAAGTTCAGAAATAGAGGTCAAATAATTGACTGAGGAAGCGGTTCACTGTAAGCAGTCATCATGTCTTGTCACGAGTCAAGGCTAGTCCACAATAATGATAGAGAAACAAGTACAAATAAGACTCAGAAGCAGATATATCAACAACTTTATGGTGTTGTTCAAATATCTTTCTTTAAGATTATCAGTTGGATAACATTTGACTCGATTATTGATATTTTGATTATGCGTTATATTATCAATTGGTAAGACAACTAAGAAAGATAGCATGGAGAACAATGTTGTCGCCTCATGCGGTGTGCAGCCCTTATGATGCTGTTTTTTATTATTATTACAAATATAAGGATTACTTATAGCACGGACTGTAATTTGTGATTCCAACAATTCTGTTTCACTTACAGTGGATGACGCAATGGAAGGAAGGTATACCTCAAAGGATCTTTGTTTTTTTTTCAAAAAAAGTTTCTTTCGAATATTCAAATTTAACTTCTGGAAACATATTCTTCAAAATGTATATGTAATTACACATGTTTCCTTTGTTCGTGTATTGAATAAAATTTGCTCTCTTTTAGGTTTCTTAAGAGACTTTCGTTAAACACACAAAAAAGGGAAACAGCCTCAGCTCAGTTAAAATTTAGTTGGGGAAACAAGGATGCAAGGATGCATTAAAAAATCCGTTTATGGCTATTTTTTTTTCAAAGACAAGCAAAGTAGTCGAGTTGGGCTTGTACTGAAGTAGAGACAAATAAACATGGATAACTCCGAAACACAAGTACAGTCTGTCTTTTCTACCACCATTTTGACTAGGCTACGCACGAACATAGTTGCTTACATTCCTAAAAATAATATTTGTACATAGAAAAAGGAAGTCAATGAACGTTTAATAAGTGTATGCACATTCGAACATAGATGGACAATGCCAAATAAGCGAAGACCAAAGAAGACCCGTGCGCTTCATTATAAGAAATACGTGTACGGACAAGCAGATGATGATGAAGAAGACGAAGAAGACGAAGAGAAAATCAACTTAAAATTGCAACACAGGCACGATTTATTCATGTTGCGACAAGAAGAAGATGCTAGAAGGAAAGAATTTAGAGATCTATGGTTTGGCGAATCATGGCCCAGATCTGGATTTCAAAAAATTGATGTTTTGAAAATCTCCCTAGCATTGAAAGAAGGTTGGACAGTAAAACCCATCGATGAATTTCCTAGTCAAGATGAAGATAAGTTGGTTCTACCATTTGAATTAATCATGCTAATTCTAGAGCATAGCGAGAAACCTGCATGTTTGAACCACTTATTGATTTGTAAATCAATTTATTATTTATTGTTACCAAAGGTGTTTGAATTTCCAATTCTTACTTCATCTAATTTCTATAAATTTGTTGATGTTGTGTCATTACCTCAAAACAGGAAACGATTCAAGACATTTGTTAAAATCCTAGATTTATCGCAAATCATTCAAAGTGGTAAAAATTCATTCGTTAGTAAGTTGTTAAGAAAATTTTCAGAATCTTTAGAGGTATTTATTGCTTCACAAACTAGTTTTGGAATTTCTCCATTGATCAGTCTACGATTATGTACCAATATCAAAGTGCTAGACTTACGATTAGTGTCGGAGACGGTGAATCTTAAAGAGCTGTTTAATTCTGTTAAAAATGCACCATTACTTGAACAATTATCATTCCCAAGGTCCAGTATATCATGCGAAGAATACGATCTAGAATGGCCTGCAAGCCTTTGGTATTTAAGATTACAAGGAGGGATATCTAATAAGTTCTTAACTGATTCCAGGTTCCCGCAAACAATCACAACTTTAGAATTCTCACATTGTCCGAATATCAACGGGGAGTCAATCAATGAGTTGCTGATCAACATTGGGTACCACTTGAAAAAACTAGCTATATATTACCCGATGCCGAGTTTGAAACCTAACTCTTTAGACACTGTTTTGTTATACTGCCCTCGGTTATCGTATCTTTATCTCAACATTGAATATATTACAAAGGCTCTATTTGATGAGGACTTGCTACCTGAACTGAAAGAATTTCCAAGACCTTTGAAGACGCTATTGATTGACTCTGCAGGATTGATAGGGCAAGGTTCAAAGATTCATCCCGATGATATCACGGTAGCTCTTGGTGAGAACAGATTGCCACGTTTGGCTACTTTGAAAATTAGCAAGTTGCTAGGATGGGATTTCAATAGCGATCCTGTTCAGGAATTAGTTAGTGAGTTTGAATATAAAGGTGGGTCCGTATACACTATCTGAATATTTTACGCTTTTTATTTCATTAATTATTTATTCATTCATATGTATTTTTTTCTCATTCTAACAGTGTTTTAATATATGTAATTTTTAATTCAGTTCAGTCCATATACAACGAGAGAGAAAGAGAGAGATACATACTGTCAGTGCTAATGAATACCAATATAATTATTCTAGATAGCGGCAAAAAAAACAGACGCCTGCGACGACACCAGCAGCAGCACAAATTCAAACTTGATAATAACTAAAAATACACACAAAACACCAATATATATATCTACAGACTCTTGTTCATAAACTTTCTTCTTGTAAAAGCCAGCCAATATTTACTTGGTTTAGTTTGATCTTCAGCATATAATCTGTCAATTAATCTACCTGATAATTCTTGTCTAAATTGAGTTAGATATTGTCTCAACAAAATTTCCTCATTTTTGTCTTTTGGCGGCAAGTACAAAGTATTCAATGGGAATCCAATATCACCTGGAATGGAGAAATTATCTAAGCTTAAATTAGTCAAACTTTTAACGGCTTCAGTACGAGTGGTCTTGATACTTAGATTATTTAAACATTGAGAAACATATAAGATCCCATATATCAAAGTACGATCGGAAGGACCTTTAATCTCAAAATTTTTGAAAAACGAATTTGCTCTAAATAAATCTAAAATTTCGTCAATTATATCATAATCCGATATAGAAGGAAATGCTGGGCCTTTGAATTTGGTTTTCATTGATAACAGGGCGAAATTCCCCACATTTCTGGAATCTTGTGTCTCTTCAGCTAAGAAAGTAGAATGGTATGCCTAATTATAAATAATTTTTTTTATTCCAATTTTATATGATTCGTAATCAAAAAAATTGGTATCCTAATTGTTAGTATGACTTGATTGCAAAAGAAAAAAGGGTGTTCTAACTGAGTTAGATCAACCCGCTAATTCTATCTGAATGGATAATCTGAGGTCATACATTGGACTCTTGTCAGGAAGAAATCCGGCTGAACAAACTAGCGAGTTCCTCATATATCAATGCGGGAAATACTTACTGGCATGATTGATATTTATTTGATTAAAGGAACGAATTTTGAATCACTGTATTATTTCATAATACTCTTCTCTGTGTCAGTCTGGTATTGATTCTTTTTGTTATTTAGGTTACGAAGGTGTCCTGTCCTTTCTGCTTCTGTTTCTGTGATAAGTCCATTGTGATACCGACACGTGAATTACAAAATAGAATTGGCAGAATGAACGCTCAAAGAACCGCCTGCAATTCAAGTGCAAGGATGTAGCAAATTGATGATGGGGGCGCAAAGTACTTTAGGTCTTTCCAAACTGGGTGTGTTCATCTATAAACACATACATACAAGTATATATCTATTTTTATTTAAGGATATAACTACAAACACTGGGTTTGTCTGATATTCCGATCACTTTCGGTGGATGGAGTGGAGAGAATCCTGTGCTGTTGTTGAAAGCTGATTAAGTTGACGGGGAAGTTGTGTTCTGTCTGCAGCAGCAACCAAGGGGGAAAGACAGCTAAGCCACGGCACGCACAGCCACTGCGTGGGGGAGTCTATTAATAGGTTGCCTGGTGGCCTTTGGTGGCCTGTCTGGCTGCTTCGCGGGCCGCAGCGTAGACACATTGCCACCCGCCGCCGGGCCTGTCAGAATATTTCCTCCCTCAGCCAAAAAACAACGGCAACGCACGAACGAAAATCACAAATCTTCTGCAAATCTTGATAAAGCGTGAAACTGAGGACTTTTTCACAGAAACAAAACACACCACACCACAACACAACACTACACAATACAACAGACCATCTCTATCAACACCTGCTGATTCATCGATAATATCAGTGTACACTATTCTTTTAGTTGTCAGTGTGCCGCCTTACCTTGAATATTCGCTTATTGTCACGTCTGATATCGCCTTGCGCTTGATCAAGTTTATTTTTGTGTCTCCATTTGTTCAAGTGATCCGGTTATTTTGTTCGAACTTGTCACCAGTATAGTATAGTCAAGTTGTTGAATATTTTTTTTTTGATTGTTTGTTACACATTTTTCGTAGTTACATCGGTATACTGGTTGCCAGGGGATTATCAAATATCTCAACTTTGGCTAATAAGAGACTATTCACTGAGCCGAAGCAATTTCATTCAAGGAAGAAGGAACCAATAGTCTCCTCTTTTCCTAAGAAAGACTATTCCTTTGTTCATACCATCAGATAGTTGTACATCCTTTTTCTTAGATTTATTATTTGCAAGAGATTCATTTCAAGGTTAGGTTTTTTTATGTACTTCTTAGTTTTTTTTTTGTTTTCACTATAAAGCGCCTACGTTTACATTTTGCATCTTGTTCGTCTCTACAACATATTGTTTTGTGTTGATTTCATTTTTTCTCCCCCACAAACAAAACTTATTCAAAGTTCCGGTTTACAACAATAGGTACAACAGTAGTAGCTAAGATCAATCGTTCATCCAGATGGTTTCCAAGTACAACCCGAATGATCTCAATGGCATGAAATCAGGTTTAGCGTATACTCTACCTCCACATTCGACATCATCCTCGAATCAAAATAATAATTCTTTACGCATGGGATTGAACACACAAAGAGATATCACAAATGTGACCGATATCCCTCCACTATCTCAATCAAGGTACCAGGGTCTGAATCAATCGCCTTTAAAACCACAACCGGCTAGCCCACAAAAACTTTACTTCGATCAGCGGATGCCACAACAACAACAACAGCAACAAGCCCCGCCAAATGTCAATGGTACTTATCAGCCTATACCAAAACCTGTTCAGCCTCAAATAAATAGACATCAACCCATCTCCGATGATGTTAATGGACACCCGTATCGTCAACAAGCAGGTTT
The DNA here is from genome assembly GCA_003707685.2 of Ogataea pilisensis. Classification (NCBI taxonomy): domain Eukaryota; kingdom Fungi; phylum Ascomycota; class Pichiomycetes; order Pichiales; family Pichiaceae; genus Ogataea; species Ogataea pilisensis. The sequence goes on from PPKM02000010.1 coordinate 62,265, forward strand.
TCAGAATCATCATGCGGGTTTAACTCAGTCCACTGGTTTCGGGTCTGGATCTGTAGCTCCTCCTATTTCTTTGGATTTCTCAAGACAGAATACTGCCGACCATATTAATCTTTACCCTGTTTCTGAATCTTCAAATAATGTACAACAGACAAGATCATTCTCTGATGGTGCAAATACTTCGTCACCTTCAAGAAGCTCACCACCTTTTGGATTACAACAACAGCATTCCCAACATCATCCACAATCTCACCAACACCACCTGTACAAGAATGTTCAACCCCAGAGAAGAACTCCGTCACTGCCTGCAATTAATACTCATAATGCTGTTCCCCAAAGACATTATCAGCAATCTCCTTCTAATAGATCTATGTCGGGACTTCCTCAACAATCTCAACAGCAACAGTATTCTCCCCAACAATCGCCTCTTCCGTCTCCAAACCAACGGCAACAGCAACAGCAACAACAACACTTACATCAACAATTTCATCATCCCCCTCCTTCTCATCAGACTGATCATCATTTACCGCAACGAATTCCTCATCCTCAACCAATCCAGCCACTACATCAGCAGCCACAACAGCAATTACAGTCTCAACAGCATCAACAATCATCAAAGAGCCCCACATTACGCCAATCCTTGAGTTTTCTGAGAGGCTCAAGAAACCTGTCTACGTCTTCAATAAGCTCTGAACAATCTGAAAAATCAACCATGACAGGTCACTCGCAGTCCATCAACGACGGTAGTGTTTCTCAAAATAATTCTAAAGGTCTGGAAAAATATCATTCGATAACAAACAGACAACAAACCACAAGTTCTGGTAGAGCCATTCCACAGAGAATTGATATCAATGCTTCCCATAAAAATAACAATAATATAGGCGGCGGTAACAACAGCAACGGTGCCCAACAACCTAAAAAGTCAAGAAGTTTAACTTCTTTAACAAGAAGAGTCACATCTTCTAGTTCGTTGAGACATTCTGCCGACAAGGATAAGTTTCTGTCCAGCTCATCCGTTAGCTCCAAGACTATTGTTACGTCTTCGTTGGGCTCTTCCAAAGTTCCATACGTCTATCCTGCAATGTTGTCAAGAGTTGCAAAATCGTTCAAAGAAAGAGTTCAACTTGGAGTTTGTTACAAAAATGGATTAGAATACAGAGATTCGTTTACTGGGGCTGAAGCAGTTGATGTAATTGCTAGAATTATAAGAACTTCAGACAGAAACTTGGCCTTGTTATTAGGTAGATCATTAGACGCACAGAAATTTTTCCATGATGTTACTTATGAACATAGACTCAGAGACTCGACTAACGAAGTTTATCAATTTGCTGAAGAAGTGTTTGATCCTTATAACAATGGAAACACAGCATTCAATCGACAAGGGTCAGTGGCCAGCGCTTCAGATTTCCAAGATGATAATACTACTCCACCTACTGTTTCTTCCCCTACAATGAATCATTCAAGTGCTTCAAACACCACTATGGCGGGAAATGGGTTTGCAATCTCTTCTGAAAATGGTAATAACCCGAGCTCGATTCCTGTTGTTGGTGTCTTCACTTTGTTGACTGAATGCTACTCAGCAACTTGTTCCAGAGATAGCTTATGTTATAGTATCGCTTGTCCTAGAAGATTAGAACAACAGGCAAGACTAGGAATGAAATCCAGTGGATTATCCAGATCAGATTCTCATGTCTCATTGGCTGGCAAAGATGAACAGAAAGCATTGTGGCAATTCACCGTCCCTAAGAAAGTTTTAGAAAGTTTAGATAAGAAGGAGATCAAGCGGCAAGAATGTATTTTTGAGACTATTTACTCTGAGCGTGATTTTGTGAAAGATTTAGAGTACTTGAGAGAATTTTGGATTAGACCATTATCAGAGACCAAGATAATTAGAGAAAGTGAAAGAGATCATTTTGTTAATACTGTATTTTATGGAATCAATGACATTTGGGAGATTAATTCAAAATTTGCAGAAGCTTTAACTAAAAGACAACAAGAACAACCCATTGTCAGAGAAGTTGGTGATATATTCCTGGAATTTATTCCTAAATTTGAGCCGTTCATTAAATATGGTGCTGGTCAAGTTATGGGTAAGTATGAATTTGATAGGCAGAAAAGACACAATCCATTCCTTGTTAGATTCATCCAAGATACTTGTAATAGAGTCGAGTCGAGAAGATTGGACGTTTCTTCTTATCTATCTAAACCCACTACTAGACCGGCTAGATATCCATTACTTCTGAAAAGTATTAGAGATCAGACAGATCCGGAGTCGAAGGATTACGAAAGGTTGAATAAGTCTATTGAAATGTTACAAAAGATGTTAACAAGAATCAATCATGAAACTGGAAAAGCTTCTGATAGATTGAATTTGTTCTTACTGAAACAAAAATTAGTCTTTAGACCTGGTGAGTTGGTTGATTTGAAACTTACTTCTGAAAATCGTAAGTTGCTCTATCAATGTATTCTGAAGAAGAGAAATTATCAAGATAAAGAAAAACAAGGTGAAGTTCAAGTTTATTTGTTTGATCATGCTTTATTGTTTGTTAGAATTAAAATTATAAACAAGAGAGAAGTTTACAGAGTATATCAAAGACCTATCCCATTACCTTTACTTTTCGTTTCATTGACTGAGGAAAGTCCTTCGATCAAGATGATTAAGAAATCAGCATCAACTGGTTCTCTGACAGGTTCCACTTCTTCATTACTTTTCAAAGATCATCAATTGAGTAATTCTAATATGCAGTTGAACTCGACATCGGCTAAATTCCCAATCTCATTCGCTTATTTGGGTAGAAATGGATATGATATCACCCTATATGCCACGTTAGCCGTCCAAAAACTATTGATTGATAAATTAGAAGCACAAACAAGAAAAATGATTCAAGACAACGATGTTTTCACTCTATCGCCTTTAAGTTCCAAGTTCTTTGATTATAACAATAAAATTAACTGTGTTGTTCCATTTGACGGTGGTCGTAAGTTATTATATGGTACTGATTCTGGTATATATATAAGTGATGTCAAATTGAGCGACAATGGTTCTAGAGTTGTCTCTAAGCCACTCAAGATTATCAGTAAGATAAACATTATCCAAGTTGAAATCTTAGAAGAATATCAAATGTTGCTAGTGCTAAGTGACAAGAAAATGTTGTACTGGCCAATTGATGTTTTGAATGGGAGTGAACCTGTCAAGAATGCCAAACTTTCTAAAGAATTAATGACACATGTGTCGTTCTTTAAGGTGGGTGTTTGTTCAGGGAGAATGTTAGTTTGTGCTGCTAAGTCATCTTCTAACTTGATTCGTATTTTTGAACCCATTGATCCAATCAATCAAAAGAAACAAAAGAAGAAGTTTTCAACTGATTATAAGGATGTCAATTTCAATTCCGAACCTGTTTCTATTAGTTTTTTGAAGACAAAACTTTGTGTTGGTTGTTCTAAAGGTTTTGAAATCGTTTCTCTTGAAACAAATGCTATGGAACAGTTGTTAGACCCTGCTGATACTTCATTAGATTTTGCTATTGGCAAAGAAGGCTTAAAACCCTTGGAAATTGACAGGATTAATTCTGATTTCTTGTTAAGTTACTCTAATTTCTCCTTCTTTATTAACCATAATGGCTGGCGCTCAAGACCCAAATGGGTTATTCACTGGGAAGGTTTACCTCACGGGTTTGCATTATGGTATCCGTACCTATTAGCGTTCGATAATGGATTCATCGAAATTCGTCATGTTGAAACTGGTGAACTAATCCGTGTCATTGTTGCCGAGAACATCAGATTCTTACATTCTTCATCACAAGAAATCCTATACGCTTATGAGGATGAAAAGGGTTACGACGTTGTTGCTTCCTTAGATTTCTGGGATAAAACCAAGAAGAATAGAAGCAGAGCAAGTACCACTGCTTCTGCTTCTGTTGGTGCAGATGGCGGAATTTCCACCATTGTTGGTAAATCGACCCCCAGTATCGCACCATCATTGACTGTCTCTCCACCTTTGGCTCTCCCTGAGTCTAGAAAATAATCTAGTATGATTCTGTTGTTTTCTGTAACTCTTGTTCGTTTTTGAATAATTAATGAAAGACATATCCAAAACTACATATACATATGTACATATATATTCTTCCCTATCTAATCTACACTCATATATACTTTCTGTCCACATTTATCATGGGCTTGGTACACCTTAGTACAGGATTTTAACAATCATGAAATTTAATATTCATTTATCCAGAATATTGTTTGTCTCCTGTGTATTGTAGACACACACACACACACACACACACACACACACACACACATAAACTTACCATATAATTTAGGCTTGTAAAAGATAAGAAGACATCAACCGAGATTCAATTCTCAGGCGAGCCTACTGAAATCTGGTGGACGACTCCACGCAGCTTGCGGCTTGCCTGGGTTCGATAGGTGTACTTTGGTGGTAGAAAATATGAGGCCGAGAGAGGATACGACAAAATATCCATGTTCGTAGTTTACAAATCGAGTGAACTTATCGTTGCCGTCTTTCATTAAAGGAGAGTCAACTCTTGATCAATCAATGAAGTACTGTTATTTGCAAGGGCAATAGAGACGTTTCAATTATAGCAATACCAAAATGAATACAAATTTAAGGCATGGTTTATTGAACGATCAGTCCCATTTGAATATACTACAGTCACACTACTACTCTCATTGGGATTTGAAAAGAAACACATCGAGTGCCACTCCAGCACCCGAAGATGATACTTATAAAATTCCCGACTGGAAATCTCAAGTGAATAAGAAAAAGACAACAACAGCAGCTCTTGTTCTTTGTTTGAACTTGGGAATTCCTCCTCCTGACATACAAAAACCTCAAGATTGTCCTGTTCTGGAAGCTTTTGTCAATCCAGCATCCCATTCTGATCCTAAGAAAGCGTTGCAGGTAATTGGCAAGAATTTGCAGTCGAATTATGAGTCAATCTCATCGAGAACAAAATATAAACAGTCGCTAGATCCTTCAGTGGAAGATTTGAAAAGACTATGCACTACATTACGCCGAAACTCAAAAGATGAGAGAATACTATTCCATTATAACGGGCATGGTGTTCCACAACCGACCCAAAGTGGAGAAATTTGGGTCTTCAATAGAGGTTATACACAGTACATTCCAGTTAGTTTGTACGATTTACAAAGTTGGCTGGGTGCACCTTGTATATTTGTCATCGATGCGTCTGGGGCAGGGAATGTTATCGAGAACAACAAAAAATTCATCCAGAAAAGGATAGACGACGAGGCTAATCAGAGAGGTGATGCCAATGCTCCTTCACCTGTTAGTTCATATATTGAATCAATACAGTTAGGAGCATGTAAGTCCAATGAGACGTTACCTTTGAATCCTGACTTGCCTGCAGATTTATTTACTTGTTGTTTAACTTCTCCAATTGAAATGAGTGTGAAATGGTTTGTCATGTCTTCTCTATTGAGTAAACATGGCTATTACGACCTCTTGAAAGACAAAGAAGGTGAAATTGTCATACCTGGCAAATTGACAGACAGAAGAACTCCATTAGGTGAGCTAAATTGGATTTTCACAGCCATCACAGATACAATTGCCTGGACATCATTATCAAGACCATTGTTCAAGAAATTATTTAGACAAGATTTGATGGTTGCTGCATTATTCAGAAACTTTTTGTTGGCTAAGAAAATCATGCCACAGGTTGGATGCCATCCTATTTCCGACCCTCCTTTACCTGACATCAACGAGCATGGAATGTGGAAATCTTGGGAGTTGGCTATTGATGAAGTGCTGTCTCAGTTAGTCAAGAACAAGAGAAATGAGACCCAGCCACAACCAGATCTTCTGGATATTCCACAGTTACAAGTTCCAGAGCAACAAGCACAACAGCAGCAACAAGCGCATCAACAGAAACAGATAGAACCTAACGGCCAATCGACTGTTTCAACAAACCCAGTTGGGGTGACAGGCAATGGAAGTATAACAGGACCAACGAATGGTGTTGTTGGCAGTTCCAACCAAAGCATTATGAACTATCAGAACTCATCATTTTTTGAACAACATTTGACAGCTTTTGAGATATGGTTGCAATTTGGATCCTCGTCAAAACAACCTCCGCAGCAACTAGCTGTTGTATTACAAGTTTTACTTTCACAGGCACACAGACTAAGGGCACTAATTTTGCTCTCCAAATTTTTAGATTTAGGTCCTTGGGCAGTTTACTTGGCTTTAAGCATTGGGATATTTCCTTACATTTTAAGATTATTACAAAGTCCTGCTCCTGAGTTGAAGCCAGTGTTGACATTTATCTGGGCTAGAATTATGTCTGTTGATTATAAGAATACACAACAAGAATTATGCAAGGACAGAGGCTACAATTATTTTGTCTCCATTCTAACCATGCAATCTCGTCCACAGTACATGAACAGTGGGAGTGGTAATGGGGCTACTGCTCAATTACATGATCCTACTTCTAACAACAACAATGAACTCAACTATGATGAGCAAAAAGCGATGAGTGCTTTTATTTTGGCTATGTTTGTAAGAGATTACAAGGCTGGTCAAAAATTATGTTTCTCTGTTGACTTGGTGAAAGCTTGTATAACATATGTTGAGACTTCCGAGAGCCCATTATTGAGACAATGGAGTGCGTTGTTAATCAGCGAATTATTAAAAGACAATGTTGAAGTTATTGCAATTTCAATAAAAACTGGTCTTATTGACAAGCTTTTACAAGTTGTTAACGATCCAATTCCTGAAATTAGAGCATCTATAATAGATGGGTTCAGCAATTTTATTTTGTTGAAGAGTGAAGATGTCAGTCGTGACACTAGTTACTTGGCCATTAGAGATGAATTAAACCAACAAGATATTAAGATTTCAGTGGAAATGTTGAACATGATAAATGACGGTTCACCGTTGATCAGAAGAGAAGTTGTTTGTTTTTTCAGTAGGTTTGTGTTAAAATATTTACAGTTTTTTTTAGTTAGTGCTTTCAGTCAGTTAGAAGAGGAGATCACATTAGTAGACAATCCTAGCATGATTGACGAAGTGAGAAGAAAATCACCTGCTTATGGATCTATTTTTTCTTCTGTTTGGAAAGCGCTATTGATCTTAAGCGAAGATCCTCATGACGAAGTTAAAGATTACGCAGAGCAAGTTGTTGATTACATTTTATGGAAATTGGCTGATAGCCCATTAAGTGATATTGTTGCTGCTATGGAGGATTATTTGTTACAGAAAAGATCAGCTGCCTTCTCAGGCAATTCCCACTTGGGTAGCGGATCATCTAACGGATTTTCAAATGGTGTTTCAGTCAATGATATATCATTGAGACCTATCAGTACCACGGGAGCGAATTCCAAGTTTCTGAATGGGAATCCTGCAAACAATCACTTTCATTCTCGACAACAACAGGATTCTAGAAGAACACAGTCTCTCACCTTTGACCCTAATCAAGGACCAAACTCAAGACTCAACTCTAAAAGAATCACTTCGGCATCTTCTACCATTTCCTTGAGAGATAAACTATTATCAAAAATGTCGTTTTCTCAGCTGTTCAAGCAGTTGGGCTACAATGACGATGTTGAAAGTGATTCCTCATCGTCGAGTATCCATAAATTCTCTTTATTAGTTCATCAACCAGCATCACTGGCATACGGGACTGAACCTAAACCAACTACTCCAAGGTTTAAACCTAGACCAAGAAACAACGGAGAACCAATATTGCCTTTAGTGAGTGGATTCTTCCTGTACAGTTGTGAGTACTTCCAAGAACCACAAATTGGTAACAGTGAATCCGATGAGCCCGGGAGTGAAGAATATACGAAGAGATTATGGAGAAGGAACAGAAACGAAGCTATTATTGCAGAAACTCAACCACAAAAGGAATTGTCATTGCATGGTGATTGGAAGAATATAGTTACAGTACTAGACAATAAGACACAACCAAGACTATTGAAGTTTACACAATTTGAGTCTTGGATAGTCGCTACGGATGAAAAGGACAATATTACGACTTTTGACTGGAAAGAGGAAGTCAAGCTTTCTAGATTCTCTAATAATAATCCTTTTGGTACCAAGATTACTGATGTCAAGTTTTTGAACGAAGATGATGTTCCATTACTATTGACTGGTTCAAGTGATGGTGTTGTTAAGATTTACAAAAATTTCCAAGATGCTTCACAGTTTCAATTGATCTCAGCTTGGAGAGCCTTAACTGATATCTTGTTAGCTCCAAGATCTATAGGTTTAATCACTGAGTGGCAACAAAGTAGAGGTTCATTGCTAGCTACAGGTGATGTTAAAATTATTCGAATCTGGGATGCACCAAGAGAGAAATGCGTTAGCGATTTTCCGGCGCGATCCACATCTCAAATCACTTCGTTGACTTCGGATCAAGTTAGCGGTAATGTGTTTGTTGGTGGATTCCAAGATGGCACCATAAGAGTTTATGATAGAAGATTAGACGCTCGTGACTCTATGATTAAGTTATGGAAGCCTACAGAGATGCAAAATAGAAGTATCATAAAGAACGTTCACATGCAAAGAGGGGGTTTACGTGAACTTGTCTCTGGATCTGCAAACGGGTTGGTCCAACTGTGGGATATCAGATTGGATCAACCTATTTTGAAGAAAAAAGTGTTTGAAAAGACAATGACCACGGCATTGATTCACGAGCATGCTCCATTTGTCGCTTGTGCGAACAAAGAGATCCACTTATATTCCACTGCAGGCGATTTAATAACCAAGCTCGGTAATACAGGCTTCATCAATACTAATAGTTATGTCAATTCATTAGCTTTGCATCCACATAGAATGATGATGGCTAGCAACTACAACCAAAGTGCGAGTGTTAATATATATCAGTGTGTTGATGGTATAGTTGATGAGTACATTTGATACTTCAAGAGGAACTCCTATGTTTTCCTTTTGCTGAAAAGGTGAAGCTTTGTTTTTATATGCTTATTTAAGCCAGCTTTAAGTTTTCATAAATGTATATCTTGTCGTGAATAATAAATATGAGTACAAGAACAGATTGGAATTAACAATGAGTTAAATAGGAATTTGAGCTGATCACACAGAACTCCTAATGACAATACCTAAGTTAACAAAAACTGGATAACCTCAAATGCCTGCCAAAAAATCAAAAAAACAAGACAAGAAACAACGTAACATCAAAAAAGAAAACGCAGGCATGAGTTTTGCTTTTTCTGTATGTGTCTTTATATAACTCTGATATGCTTATTTGGTTGTATACCTGAGTGAGGGATTAGATAACTTACACAATTAGATATGTATAGAGACAGGAAAGTTTCCATCTTTGTTCTCATTAGCTACTTCAGTCATAACGAGACTTTTTGCAATCTATTTCTCATTTAGGCCTAGGCTTTCACCTTCTTGTATGCCAATTCAGCTAGTGTCCCATAGCAGTCTAATCGCATTCACCAAGTACGTTTAAAGACCAAAAAATTTAATTTTCTTTTGACTGACGTGACAAATAGTTTGATCGAGAACATTGTTCTGATCACAACCACGTACTCCCTTTTATGTAAGCTAGTCACACTTTATTTAATAGAAGATTACTCATCTACATACTGTACATACTGTACATACCGTTCTCTATTTGTTTATCCCTAATTCAAACACGCTTCTCTTTTGACCTGACATACGGCTAAAGATGCTTATACGTTCCAGAAGCTTCTCGTGATCTTCTTCACAGTTAGCGATCCTTCTTAACCGCCAAATAACACCAACATCTTACGGCGTCTGCTTCGCCAGTTACCAATCAATGAGTAATCACCAGCCCCCTCAATGCTCAGCCACGCTCAGCCACATAACCTGTCAAAGTTTAATTTCTTATTAAGCAGATAACATTGCACAGCCTCATTACTAAACTGTTACTAAACGGCTTTACTCCGTGCATTGCCATTTTATTAGAGCGATTTCATTCTCTGGTTGAATGATTGGATAGCTACTAAGCTATTCATTGATTCACAGTTTCTGCTTCAGTTTAAATAGCTTCGTTTTCCCCTGTCTTTCAAGGCTTTCTAAATTTCAGAGTTTCAACTTTAGTCTATATACATCATATAAAATCTAATCAGTGATTAAACTACACAAGTTAGATTAAATTTTCATAAGTTACTTCAACTACCAAAATTACTGAACACAAACAAAATTCTATTAACAAAATGGTGGCTTTAAGAACGATACTAAAATCCATGCAGTGCCTCGAACAAGCAGAAGGTGTTGGTGCTAGAGTTAGACGATCAATTGGTACCATGGGCATGAGAAACTTTACCCCATTCTTATTGATGGACCATTTCAACGTTGCTCCCGATGCTGGTTTCCCTGATCATCCACACAGAGGCCAAGAAACTATTACTTACATGACTAGTGGAAAATTTGCACACGAAGATTTCACTGGTTCTAAAGGAACATTGGAAACTGGTGATTTACAATTCATGACTGCTGGTAGAGGTATTTGCCATTCAGAGATGCCATTCAGCGATGATGGTTCATCTATTCAAGGTATGCAATTGTGGGTTGATTTGCCTGCTGCATTGAAAGATTCTGAGCCAAGATATAGAGATTTAAGAGCTGCTGAGATTCCAATAGTTAATCCGAGCGATAAAGTCCAGGTTAAAGTTATCAGTGGCACTTCATATGGTGTTGAATCAGTTAAAGATTTAGCTTATACTCCAGTTGTTTATTATCATTATACTGTTAAACCAGGTGGTAAATTCACTCAAGAGTTACCGAAGGATTTCAATTCGTTTTTGTATGTCTTGAACGGTATTTTAAATGTTAATGGAAAAAAGCTACCGGAGTTCCAATGCGCGTTCTTTAACAGAGATGGTGATGCCATTGAAGGTTATGTTCCAGAGGATGCTCAAACTTCTGATTTTGTAATAATCGGTGGACAGGTTTTGGATCAACCAATTGTTCAACATGGTCCATTTGTTGCTACTTCAAAGGAGAACATTTATAAAGCTTTTACAGATTACCAGTATGGTACTAATGGGTTCGAGAGAGCTAAAGGATGGAGAAGTGAAATTGCCGATGGTGTTACTCCTCAACTTTACAAAGTTTTATCTCACCAGGAACACGAAAATGATGAAAAGAGAAAAAGAGATGAGTTATAAATCTGTTTGACGTTGGTTCTTTTTGGATAATCTCGTTATTATTGTACTTTGTACTTTGTACTTGGTATTTATATTTTTGTATTTAAATTTATGTAATAATTTTTAGACCTAAAATGGAAAAACCCAGTTATGGGTTTTTATTAATGTGCAACGCCATTCTTTTTCTTTCTTATCACTTACGCTATTGTAATACTATTGTAATACTATCTTTGTAATTTAGTATGCTTCGTCTGGTAGCTTTATACAGAGTAAAAGAAATGCATTTTGTCTCACATAACTTGAATGCAAAAACCACCAGAACCAAACAGTTTGCCAAGGTCATTAGCATCAGCTTCTCCGACTCCGAGATGGAGCCAGAATAGAGATGGAAATTAGACATTTCTAACAAAAAAAAAAAAAGAAAAAACAGCTGGCTTCTATATCAAACCGTCTTCTGAGTTGCAATATACAAAAAGGATAAAAAGAACAAACGACTTGTATGCGGTATACAGTAAGCAGGTCAGATATTTTTCAAGTATGTAAACATCAAGCGATGCGCAAATCGCTTTGAAGCGTTGAGGTGAGAGGTTTGCCAAATCTCCGTTATTTGCGGCTGGCGTTTTGGGGGCGTAAATTGAAGCGGTTTTGCGTCTGTTAGTCTTAGACGGTGCCATTTGAAAAGGGGGTTTCTATTGACTAATCGTCATTTCTAATCAAGTCACCATACTAATCTAATCAGATATACATCAGTCAGTCATATACTTAAGCACACACTACTGAAATTTCCCAGTAGACAGCTCCCTTTTCCAACGGCCGTCTTTTAAGGCGATGCATTGCCTGGAAAGTGAGAACAAAAATTCTTTTTTAGTTCGCAGAGAGGAACATACGGGAAAGAAAGATCTTGAAAGGAGAAGGTGGATAGCTTTGCTGTCCGTTTAAATAAAGAAGACATTGCCCATTTAGCCATCTGTTACTATCTGTATAATTTGTGGAATACCAGTTTTGAAAAGACAGGGCCTCTTTTTATTCGCCTTTTTCTTTTGAGTACACTCAAACCTTTGTGAGGAAGATAAATCCCGAGAAGTCAAGATTACAGCGGGAAAAGTTATTTTAGTTATAGATTGAACCCACACAACACGTCCATCATGTCCATGTCTTCACAAATAGCAGCTGCTATAGAAGAAGCCAGCGATCTTACGTTCTCAGATGCCAAAACTCAGACGATGGCAACTATACCCGCCACCCCAAATATACCCACATCTACATCCACATCCACATCCGCATCACCCACCACTACAGATATCGCTAATACGGATCTTGAGCAATACGATATAACGATAGTTGAAAGAATGATCAGTGCCTGTGCTGGGTCCCTTTTGACGTCTCTAGTAGTGACCCCTTTCGATGTGGTTAGAATCAGATTACAACAACAGCAATTGCTTTTCCCTACGGATTTAAAGAACGCAAACATCTGTTGCAGGAAAGTGTTTTGGGAAGAGTCTTCTAAAGGTTCAATACCGACCTCTGCAACAATGTCATCATCATCATCACCATCAGTTGGGGATGCAGCAGTGCGGGCAACCAAGATAGATAACTATTGCGTGTCTCATTCGTGCGCTCAAGATACAAAAATCAAAGGTACATTCTCAGGTATATCTAAAATTGCAACACAAGAAGGTTTTTACACATTATACCGTGGATTATCACTGACTTTAATAATGGCCGTTCCTTCCAACATGGTTTATTTCAGTGGCTATGAGTTTCTTCGTGATTCTTCCCCACTGAAAGAAAGCTATCCTGTTTTGAATCCTTTACTCTGCGGTTCCATAGCAAGAATCCTGGCAGCAACTGTTGTCTCTCCGTTAGAGCTCATTAAGACCAGATTACAGGGTGTTCCATCAAAAAAGACTCAAAAGTCGACAGATATAATGAGGATGGTGTTAAACAATTCATATAAAGAAATTAAAGCTAAAGGTTTTTTGAGCATATTTAAAGGTTTGCAATTGACCTTATGGAGAGATGTCCCATTTAGTGGCATATACTGGGCTAGTTATGAATACATCTCCTACAACTTGAAAAAACTGTCTTATTTTGACTCAACAAATGTCAAAGACGGTAGAGTCACCAGCTCAAGAGAAGATGAATCCAAGAGTGCGATGAACACCAAGATCTTTTTGAGGTCGTTTATCAGTGGTTCTTTATCAGGCATAATAGCAGCTGTGTTTACTAATCCGTTTGATGTTGGAAAAACAAGAATGCAACTCAGCTTAGAAGAAAATCAATCAATGGGTACCTTAAATAAGCTATCCACTTCTTCTCCTTCGACAAGATCAGCATTGAAGAAACAGTCCATGTTTCAGTATTTATACACGATTTATAGAGCTGATGGATTCGGTGCTTTGTATGTTGGCTTATTTCCTAGATGTATGAAAATTGCACCTGCTTGCGCTATCATGATTTCCAGTTATGAGTTGAGTAAAAAGTTTTTTTCTGACATCCAACAAAAATGATAAAATAATTGCAGGTACGAGATACGTACATGCACCAACTACGCCATAGACCAATGATTTCTTGTACATATATAACTTTCCAGTCCATTATATCAAAACGTGGAATACTTTGACATTTTCGAGGAAACATCCTACTATAAGTATGAAAACTTGTCTATATAGATATTTACTTAACTCTATTAATAAATATAAATCTTGAGCTATCAAGCTTTTTTTTTTGAGGCATTTGTAAACTTGAATCTCAAAGTGTAGCAGGAGGTCTTATCAAAATTACTCTTAGGGATATGTCACATTAACATTTTCTAAAATCCCAGGTATATGTATATATAATTGGGGCTTTGCGTCCATGAACGCCCGCAAATGACCACCATTACCAACCGTCAATCCCACCTTTAGTCCGCAAAGCACTAGGAATTCTAATCCCCAATCTACCAGGCATAGCTAAACCCTGTGATGAACCTGGAGGATCTAAAGATATCTTTTTATTTGTCATTTTGATCCCTAGAGTGCAATCAACTGAGTGGGTAATATGCTCATCTTCCAAGAGACAGGCACATTCTGGGCATTTCAATGGTGGTTCTTTATTACGGGATACAATTTCTTTTTGAGAACCACCGACCTGTTCGTCAACAACATTAAGATTTGTTGGCCCTGTAGGATGAATTAAACCCATATATTTCTTTTTTTTACCAGCTAGTGGATTTAAATTATTGTATTGCTTTGGTTGGTTTTCCTTATTATCATCAGATGCTGTTCTGGAACTGCTGATGTATTGAATCTTATCTGAAGAGTCGTCACTCAGCATGTATGGCTTTCGGTAGTTACACATAGAGTCCGTGTTCAGGTATTCAAAAAATTCATTGCAAGCTTCCTTAACGTCCCCAGATACACTTTGCATGCTTAGAACGTAGTCAACCAATGAACCTTTTAGTGAAGTGTTGATTGACTTAACAAGTTGCTCCTCGACTACATCTATTGACACATTCAACTCTTCTAGTGCTTCTTTAGATAGACAAGTAGTTTGATTTTCCCCGCTTTTTCTTTCTTGGTCTCTCAGTAATTTGAAAGTCTTCAACCTCTTCAGTTTTAGCTCCTCTGCTTTGCTTTCGCGTTGTGAGACGTGTTTGAGTTGTAAGCTTATATTTTCTTTCTTTCTAGTCAACTCTTCTTCTAATCTTCCTTGCATCTCAGCAACCCTGCTGAATTCCACCAACAATCTCTTGTTCTCTCCATTATTTAGTATGTTGATCCAATGCGACATGCCATTTAAAAACTCGTGTCTTCTTTTTAAGACTTTCTTTTCGGCGTTGATCAATTTTTGTAACTTGTAAGTCACTAAAGCAGCGCTGGGATTATTTGGACTTTTTGCTCCAAAATACTCCAAGGTTTTGAGCAAAGGATTAATTAAGTTACCCCCAGCATTGTTTGAGCCTTGATATTGGAATAAAAATGCAGAAGCTGGATTAACTTTGAGCTTTAAGAAGTCATTTTCAAGTTGTTGTTGCTGTTGTTGTTGGAACGTTGAAGATGAGTGTAAAGGACTTGAATGCATCGATGGTGAGTTGTTTGCTGAATCGCCAAAGCCCAGTCCACCCCCAAGTGAATTTGAGATTGCTGGATTCAAATAGTTAAAATCTCTTTCCATAGTAGTGTAGTAGAATATTCTAGCTATTTGTTTTGAGCTTTTATACAATTATATTCTTCTTGAAAAGAAAACAATAGTATATCTAGATATTTTACGCTCACAAATGGAAGCAAGAAAAAGGGTACAAAAATGAAGCGCCTAAACGTAAAAAATAATATCTGCCAGAACAAATTCATGTTCATGAAATTTTTGTTTTTGCCAAGGAGATCTCTAATATTTGGTTGGGCACATAAAAAAAAAGACCATCAGGCCGTAATTTGATCTGGACCAGAGAATAAATAACCATAGATGAGTCTACGGAACTACTGCGTTCATCTATCTGAAGAGTTTGATGAATGGTGTGATCAAGAAAATGACCAAATCATTTTTCAGTTTGCAGTCAGACTTCAAGGTGAATCACGCCGCCACAAATGTTAAAAAATGGAGATCATCAAGAACCGGTCTGCAATTAACTCTAATTGACCAAGAATCTCCAATCGTCAATGGATATTTTGCTGTTGCCACTGAAATTTTAAATGACAGTGGATGTCCACACACACTTGAACATCTAATCTTTATGGGCTCTAAGAAATACCCATATAAAGGTCTATTAGATGTCTTGGGTAACTTGGCATTCAGTTCTACAAACGCTTGGACAGCTACCGATCAAACCGTTTACACTTTGACTACCGCAGGTTGGGACGGTTTCAAAATGTTACTTCCTGTTTATCTGGATCATTTGGTTTATCCCACTCTGACTGATGAAGCATGCTATACCGAAGTGTATCACATTGATGGTGACGCTAAAGATAAAGGTGTTGTCTATTCCGAGATGCAGGGTATTGAAAATCAATCGTGGTTTATTTCTAACTTGGAAAATCAGAGAACTCTTTACAAGAATTCCGGATACAAATCTGAAACAGGTGGTCTAACTAAGAATTTGCGTATTCTAACAAATGATGCAATTAGGGAGTACCATAGTCACAACTATAGACCTGAGAACCTATGTGTCATTGTCACGGGTACCGTTGATGAAACTGAACTGATGAACCTAATGGTTGAATTTGACTCTGAGTTACCTGATTTACCGACTATTTCAAATAAGAGGCCTTTTGTAGATACCGAAAGAGACTTGCCTTTACCTGAAACCTCAATTAAAACTGTCGAGTTTCCTGACGAAGACGAATCATCAAGTGAATTGATGATTTCATATATCGGCCCTTCCTGCAAAGATGAGATTCTCAACCAAGCAATAGACATTTTAGGTTTATATTTGACTTCATCTTCGGTGTCCCTATTCAATAAACACTTCATTGAAGTTGATCATCCACTGGCTACTAGCGCCGAATTTTACACTGAAGATTACATTAATACAGGAATTAATATTGGCTTGAGTAGTGTTCCCACTGAAGAAATTGACGCATTGCCCCAGAAAGTTTTAGATTTAATGAAGGAAAATTGTACATCAGACAGTTTTGATTTGGTTAGAGTTAGAGACCTTTTGGAACAATCTAAGTGGAAATTCATCTTCGACACTGAAAAGAGTCCTGAATCATT
Organism: Ogataea pilisensis; assembly: GCA_003707685.2. NCBI lineage: Eukaryota > Fungi > Ascomycota > Pichiomycetes > Pichiales > Pichiaceae > Ogataea > Ogataea pilisensis. The sequence continues at coordinate 79,077 of PPKM02000010.1, forward strand.
TTCTACCATTGCCATTTTTGAATTCTTGTACGGTGAACGTGATGGCACTGAGTTAAAAAAATGGATGAAAGATTTACATGAATTTGATGTTTTGTTAAACTGGAATGTTGAGCAATGGCTTGAAGTTTTCCAAAAATATTTCATCGATAATCATCCATCAATTATCATTGCCAAGCCATCTGCAACCCTGTACAAGCAATTGAAAGTTGAAAACAAGAAATTGCTAGAAGATAGGAAGGCCAAGTTAGGTGAGCAAGGCTTGAAAGATCTGCAATTGAAGCTAAAGAAAGCTCAAGAACAAAATGATAAACCTATTCCTGATGATATCTTAGTTTCATTTGGACAACCAGATCCAGCTAATATTAATTTCATTAAATCTCAATCAATAGCCATTGGGTTAAATAAAGACGTAATTAATGACTTGGAAAATGAATCAACCAAGAAAGTATTGGCCGATACACCAAGTGATGATTTCCCAATTTATTTGCATTTTGAAGATGTCAAATCTAATTTTATCACTATTGATATGTTGTTTTCTTCATTTGAAGTCGACCAAAGTTTACTTCGGTACTTCGGTATTTTCAAAACCTTGTTTACTTTACCTATTAGGGAAGATGATGGCACTTTGACTCCTTACGATGAAGTGGTTAAACAATTGAAAAGGGACACTGTGTCTACTAAAGTCAGTACATCATTTGATTCCAACTATGATGAACTAGTTGATTTGAAGCTAACTGTCAAATTTGAAAATTATGACAAGGCAATTGAATGGTTTGATCGATTGTTATTCAAGACTGTGTTCACAAAGGAGAGAGTCAAAGTTGCCGTTGAAAAGCAGTTGAATAGCTTACCAGAGCATAAAAGATCGGGTACTACCATGTTGAACTCCTTAACTAATAGACACACCTTGACTGATAGATCCCTTTTGAAATCTGGTGATGTGTTAACTCAAGAAGAATTCTATAAAGATTTGTTGGACAAGATTAATACTGATAAATTTGAAATACTCGAGAAAAATTTAGAAGATTTCAGGTCCCAATTATTCAAACTAAATAACTTGAGAGTGCTAATTGTTGGTGACATTTCTAAAATGGCTACGCCTGTTAAATCGTGGGCTAAGTTTATTGATGGAAAACTCGCATCAAGTGATCTGATTCCGTTGCCAAAATCGGCTTCAGTGTTATCTGAGGAAGGACTATCAAAAGCTATGAAATGTCATATCATAACTACTCCAGGATCAGAGTCAAGTTACTTGGACCTTTTGACCAATTTACCATTTGAAGCTAATTCTCCTGAAATGTTCAAATTGATTTTAGCTTCTTCTTATTTACAATGTGTGGAAGGGCCATTCTGGAGAGGTATCAGAGGTACGGGTCTTGCATACGGTGCTAACTTATACAAAGACGAAGAATATAAACAATTGAACTTCAGTATTTATAGAGGTGCTGATGTCGAGAAATGTTTTGAAGTTGGCAAAGAAATTGTAACCAATTATGTTACAGGAAAGAGCAAAATCGATGAAAAAATGTTGCAAGGTGCTATATCTTCATTAGTTAACTCTTTAACAAACTCACAATCTAACTCTTTTGAAGCCGCATCAAGAAAGTTTTATGACGACATTTTAGCCAAGAGAGGTCCATCTTATTCCACTAAATTGATGAAGGCGTTACCTGAGATTACTGCTGATGATATAGTTGATGTCTTCAATAGATACTTCATCAAGTTATTTGACCCTGAAACCTCGATATGCTTTATTAGTTGTAACCCTTCAAAGTCTACTGGAATCGAAAAGTATTTTGCTGACAAAGGTTACGAAGTTTTTGTGGAGCATGTTACAGTTGATGATTTATCCGAAGGTGAGGAAGCAAGTGGTGACGAGTCAGGTGAAGAAAGTGAATCCTCTGACGAAGAAGATGAATCTGATGAAGATTCCGGCGAAGATTAGACACAATATATAAATTGGCATAGTATAATAAATAATATAATGTATCTTAGACTCAATATAACCTAGTTAGGTAAAACTGCAGTCAAACAAGAGGTAAATATATATATGTATATATGAACCAAACAAACGAGGGAATATGAGTTCAATGTTCTATTTCTTTTTATTTGACACTTCTTGATCAACATTCAAACCAGTGTACCCACCAATTAATCTCTTAACCTTTTCGTAATAACTTTCAACCAGAGTTTCAGTTCTTTTAGTGAATGTCTCAGTTTCTTTAATTAAACTTTCAGTCTTATTAATCAACTCAATTTGCTTGCTATGTAAATCAGGCAATTGTTTTTGTTCAACCTTATTCAGAAACTTGAAAGAGTTTGCAAAAGTAGAAGGTAAAAAGACTTTGAAAGCTATCAGACCACATAAAACTGGAGCAGTAGCTTTGACTAAAATATTTCTTCTTCTAGCTAAGATCAAACCAGACAAGAAACCGGTCAAGACATATAATGAATTAGGGAATAACAGTTCTCTCTTATCATGTAAGGAAGACAGAGTATCAGTCACTTGTCTTTCCGCCTGGAAATAGTTATCAGATTGTTCAATATACTTCGACTTAGCCAAGTTCAAGTATTCAATTAATTGAAGTCTGGCAGCTTTGATATTGTCTTCTAGCAATTTAGTTGTAACATCCGTTATATCGCCGGTTGACTGTTGTGTTTCCGTTGATCTAGGCACTTGTTCTTCAATTTTGGAAGGAATGCCCGGCACTGTGGCTGACTCAGTGTTTTCTTCATAAAATTTTCTCTTTGAATCATTGTGGATAGTTTGCTGGCTAGCCATGAAAAGTGAAGATGACGCAAAGACGGATAGACCCACCTGATTCTGTTAATTGAAAAGAAATGATTGTTAGTATTGTGCATAAAGTGCAGTTGGGAAACCAATAGAAAAAAACACACACACTTACTTTAGTAAGTAGTTTGAAGGAAGACATTGTTGATGAATAAAATATGTTATTATCGGTCTTGTAATTGACCTTATAGCTTTATCATCGTTATCATTAACCTCATCATCCTCTTGAGCTTCTTCTTGTTCATGTTTAAGGCGCTCTTGTTTCAATTTTCGTCAATTCCAAATCTTCATCGACGCAAATCGGCGTACGATATCATCGACGCTAAATCAACCCCAAAACAGCAAATTTGAATCCTTCACACGACCCGTAAAAATTTTCGAATTTCCAACACTCAATGGTTTGTTTTGAGCTGTCTGTGGTTTAATGAACATAATAATGGTTACAAATGGCACACATAGATAGACATATATGGCTATACATATAGGATCAAGTCGCGTATATTCACTTTCTCTTTTTTAATTACAATCACCGTTTCTTTAACTACAACGATAAACATTGAATTACGATGTCTGACGTCCAGGAACAAGAACAAGAACAAGGGCCAATAGAACTCACCCCAGATCAAGTTGAAATCGCTAAGAAGTATGATTTAACTGAACGCTTTTTGCAATTTTTGGATCGTCATTTGATCTATTTGTTGATTGCCAACTTGGACTTAGTCTATTCTTCTAGTGAGGTTGAAAAATTGGAATATCAATTGTTGAAAGATACCAATATGATCAAATTCATTAAAGAAAAATACCACAACTTGAATCCAGGTTCCGAATTACCTGCAGAATTGATTGAAAAGGAAAGCTTTATTAATGAAGAATTAGTCAGATTAAATTCCACAACTAAAAAAACTTTAGAAACTTTATCTTCTAAAGAAGTTCAAGAACATTTGAAGCAAGATAAAGTGTTTAACAGAGAATATTTATCAACTAATCATCAAATTGATGATGATAAAATCCTAGAACTATACCATTTTGGTAAATTTCAATACAATAGAGGTGATTATGTTATGGCTTCTGATCTACTGAACAATTTTAGATTGTTGTCCACTGATCAAGAATTGAATTTGAGTGCAACATGGGGTAAATTATCATCTGAAATTATTTCCATTTCCTGGGCTGAAGCATTAGAAGAGTTGAATAAATTAAGAGAAATAATAGATAATAGACATTTCAAAGGTACCCCATTAGATCAATTGAATAAAAGAACATGGTTGATCCATTTTTCTTTATTTATCTTCTTCAATTTAGATAATGGATTAGAAAACTTAATTGAGTTGTTCTTTTCTTCTTCTTACCTGTCAACAATTCAAGCTTCATGTCCTTGGATCCTAAGATATTTAATAGTTGCTGTGTTAAATTCTAAACCTACATATAGAGGTAAGAGATTGAAGGACTTAATCAAAGCTGTTCAAATTGAAAATTATGAATATAGCGATCCTTTCACCAAGTTGATTAATGCATTATATGTCGATTTTGAACTTGAAAAAGTCGGTGATATCTTGAAAGAAATTAAAGTCTTAATTGATAGTGATTTCTTTATAAGTAATTTGGATTCAAATGAATTAATTACTAATATCGAAACTTTAATTTTTGAAGTTATTTCCAAAGTTTACAAGATTGTCTCCGTTGAAGAATTACAATCTTACTTGAATGCCGCTGACGAACATGAACTCTTAGATGTTCTGCTTGATAAGGAAAACGTTTCAGTTGTGGATGGTGTTGTTGTCATCGAAAAGACTGAGGCTAGCTCAGTTTATCATCAACTTTACGAAAAAACTAAAGCGTTCAATTATAAAACAACACAAATGTTGGGAAACGCCTTTGGTCCATCTTCTTCTCCTTCATCCACTCATAACAATAATAACAATAACACTAAACAAGAAGCTTAGACTAATTAAATAGTATATTAAAAACACAGCACTCGTTTGCTATTCATCATGTGTACAACTTACATACTTGTTCACATCATTCTAAATCATCATGTCGGTCCACAAATTCTCTGGATTACACATTATTTCTCTTTCCTTCTCCCCTCTTTTTTTTTCCTAGGTTCTTCATGCTCTGTTATATTGAATTCTTCCTTTCACATTTATAATGTAATAAAGTATTTGTATCTTGTTGTTCGTTCAATTAATCCGACGCTTATCATAGTAAACTAGAACGAGATTGAACGGTGAAAACTGATTTCTTCTTTTGTATCTACACTTTTTTTTAAAATGAAGTCCCCTTTTGTATATTCTGAATGACAGTATATTTACAAGAAATGAGCATACCATACGTATGACCTAGCTAATTATGTTTTCTGAAAACTAAACATTTTTCAAGCAATAAAACTACTTAGACACTACTTTCAATTCTGTTGCTCTCTTGCAACAACCTTATAATTAGTGAAATGTCTATGGAATCCACTAGTTTTACTCTTAATTCTTGGTAAGTTCTTTAACGTTTCAGCTTTTGTCTTCTCATCTAATCCAGTATACCATCTAGCTTTACATTCTTCAACTGCTTCTCTGAACTTCACAGCACCATCTTTTCTATATTGGAGTAAGCTATCTATGTTCTTCTGTGTCAAGGAGTCAACAGGTAAACCTTGCAATTCTAATCTAGCTAGGACTCTGGCAATATACCAGAACTTCATCTCTCTGGTTGATGAATCAACTAGTTCAATTATCGCTTGAGGTGCATTATCACCTATTCTTGGTTCTATTTTGATAATTCTAGTATAACCTCCGTCTCTCTTTTGAAACCTTGGCTTCAATTCATTGATCATCTTAGGAATAGTAGTACGTGGATTATATAGTTCTCCATCTAATTTAACTTTCAATTTCTTTATTTCATCTTCATCTTTGGCATTCTTAGTCTTTGTAATTAGGTTCTCAACTAACCCTTGGACCATCTTCGCTTTGGCAAATGTGGTGGTAATGGATTCATATTGAATTAATGAGGAAGCTAAATTTCTCATGGTGTGTCTCAGCTGCTTAGCATTTCTTCCTAACGTCATTGTAAATAGTATATATATATGTGTGTCTGTGTGTGTGTGTGTCTGTGAATGGCCTTATGAGGTTTTTTATACTTAACAGACGTATAAATGTGTATGTATTATTTAACAATTTTCATCTTTGTGTAAACCAATGGTGACTTGACATATCGCAATTTTTTGATTTTTCGAGGTTTCGATCTTTTTCAGAGCGAGGAACAAAACAAGGGCTGCTTAACCGTTGATGTTTTTCCTGCTTTAAGGGAGATTGACTACACAAACGATCTGTTTAGAGTAGTTTTAGTTACCTAAAAGTTGATGTTGATGGGGTTTATTGGAATACAGACACAGATTCAGATAGACATAGTCATATATATATGCATCCATCATGGCTGGCAAAATACACGGTTTTCTGGGCGGTATTCTCTTAGCAGGTTCCATCACATACTTGACTAAGAAAGAATTTGAAAAAAGCCAACTAATAGTCTCCCAGTCATTGAAAGAATCGTCAAGTATAATAGAAGACCGAGACATTCCTGTGCCACATAGATCTAACGTTGTTGAATATCAAATTAAGACTGTTGGAGAGTCTGTGAAGGATATTTGGAACTATGAGGTGATCAAAGGTGTCAATTGGTTGTACTCATTGCAGTTCAGTAAGATTGGTGATGCTGTTGTTGAGAAGATAGTGGGTTCTGCTTCGACTAAGAATTAAGTACCATTTTGATGCTATGGTTAGTCAAATTCGATAGATTATTTTATTTCTTCCCATTGTATGGTTTCAGTCATTATGTCCATTAGTTTTGTTTACATTTTTTGTTTTGTTTTTCTTTCTCTGGTTACATGTGGTCGTATTCCTTAGATCCGGTCTTGTTATTTATATCCTTATGTATCTTTACAGTTTATATTTTCATTCATGCTGTGTATGGTTTCTACAATAAAAAGTCTAGTTAATCTTATATCAGCTGCAAAGATGTTTAGATCTGTATCTCAACAAGCTTATATATATCAGTATCAGCTGCAAAATGCTTAGATCTGTATCTCAACAATCGTAGTTTTAATCAATCGCTCTTACTTCTTTCACCATTATCTTCCTGTTCAACTTCAACTTTCTTCAAGCCTGGCAAACCTTCTTTTTGGAAATACTTTTTAATCAAGTAGACATGAAACATATCAATAAATCTAGCAATCAATGCACCAATAAAAGACAATACCATCTGCAATAACCACCACCATATCCAACTTTCTCTGGGTCCAAAACCTAGACTGAAAGAACTCAAAACCCATCCAATGAAATCTGTAAACACATAAGTCTTACCGCGTCCCAAACTTTGGTTCAACACTATTTCACAACACTCGGAAACAGGGATGGCTACAGAGCTACCTTCTATCTCTTTTGTAATTGAAGGTTTAGTCAAGTTCTCTTCTTCGTAACCTTCACTAGCAAAATTTCCTGGGAATATTGTGTGGACTTTAACTCCATAGGGAGTTAATTCGTGTCTTAATGTATCGCCTAGTGATTTCAAAGCAGTTTTCATAGGCGCATATTGGGAGTACCCGATAAATGAGTAGAATGCCACTGATGAGGAAATTATTAGAATGTGCTTTTTCGTGGACTTTGCGGATGATGATGGTCGAATCAAATTTGGCAAAAGGGTATGTATCAAATAAGCAGTTGTTTTATAATTAACATCTATTCCTTGTTCTATTTGTTCCGCGTTCAATTTAATGAACAACTCAGGGTAGGATGACCCAGCACAGCATATCAAATTATCAACTTGCAATTTTTCATCATTAATCCATTGGGCGACTTTCAAGTTGTCTGCATACACACTTAAATCAGCTGCTATATATTTAACAAACTGAGTTTCATTGATCCTAGATTTCTCAATCTTAGATTGTGCTTTTTCTAATTTAGTTGCAGATCTGGAAATGATTAAAACATTGGCCCCTTTAGAGAAAAGCTTCTCTGCCATTGCTAAACCAAGACCTTGGGATGCACCAGAAATGACGCATAGCTGGTTCACAACATCGTAATTAGAGGACCAAAGCATGATTAATTGTATTAATTCAATGACTTATGTATGATGAAGATCAATTGGGAGATGACAAAGTAAAGAAGAACCATTTTAGGTTCGTTTTAGTGTACAAAGAGAGATATAAAATTTTTGTGTTGTTTATATTATAAATAGAGTGGTGTATGGGTGTGGTAGTTAAATTTCGGAGATTTATGCAACTTGGATAATGGCGGTATTGAGAGGAACGAGTATCTGTGTGAATTTTGATCGAATCGTTTGAAGATAAATCCATAGATGTACTACAACTAAGGGTATGAATACGAAGAAAATGTTTTAGAAAATATAAAGGGAAGCAGTGGAGTGAAAGGTAAAAGGAAGTGAGAGAATTCTACAGCTCTCCACAGAAGCTAATAAAAAAATTCAATCATTGATCGAACAAATAAATAAATAAATAAATAAATAGATAAATAAATAATTAAGACAACACTAAGCGTGACAAATAGAGGTGATTCTACACAACAAATCACAAGCTGTAAAAAATATTAGTCCGTCTAGTCAGAATGCAGGGGGGGTCTATTCTATGTCTTTTTTCTGAGTTCTGGAAAACTCATCTCTCATCCTCTTGGCTCTTGTACCAATATCTTTCTCCAATTCTTTTTTATAACCAAGCATAAATCCAATTTCAAAAATCACAAAATAAGGAGCCAACACTAAAGGCTGAACTAGATTGTCCAACAAAGCAGGTGCACGCTTCTCATAAACACCATGACCGTAGAATTGTGCGATCCATGATGCAACATGGACCGCTGCTGACCACTTGACAATCGTTGAAACTGGGTAATTCTCGTAAAGGAACTGGGAGATGGCAAAGTAGCCTATCAACATCAATGTTCCAACGATTCCGGCAATTGGGTCTAGTGCTAGGTAGTAGATACTGTATATGGCAGCTAGAAATGATCCAACATTTACAGATGGGTGTTTGTCAACATGAAAGTATGACAGAATGATAAAAGCGGTGAGCAGAATCAAAGGAATACAAATCATATGAATACGGACATTTTTAGGATGGACTGAAAAAACACCAATACGTATGTAAAAGCGTAAAAAGCGATAAAAAAATGAATTAGTATCTCTTATCCTTTCCGAGCGGACTGTGGGGTAGAATTGCCAGGCACTAAGTAATGCGAATGAAATTCAGAAGACACACTTACAGTGATAAGCTTTATAGAAGCTAAGTTGATCTTGGAGATTTAGCAGTGATAGCTTGTGGTTGTGGTTGTTGTTGTTGTCAGGCGACATTTGGTTGATTAGTAATGTTGTACTGTATTCTGGAAAACAGTCCCCAGAATAGTGAACTCCACAGAAAAAGAGCAAAGTTTGAGCTGAAGTCACTTTCACTGGCGCTCGACGGGCGCAAAATTTTGAGAGCGACAAAAAAATGAAAATTGCTGGAAAAAGGCGGGCGGTGTTATTTATTTTTGATGGCACACATCTCTGCACACTGTTTACCTTTCGGTGTTGTTGGCTGGAACTCTCTGTATTATCTGGATTTCAGACTATATGGTGGTTTGTCCCGAAGCAATGGTATTATCTTATTGTATAATGGGTTGTTCAGGGTTATATCCACATATATCCATATTGATTATACAGCAGTACACCACACACCTCATCATTTTGTGACCATGTCTTCTAACAAACCAACCCAAAAAGAACCGCCAACAGTTGAAAACTTACAAGCAGAGTTAGATCAACTAAAAGCAATAGTTCTCAAACAGAGCAAGTTAATCTCGAATACAGGCGAACACATCTTGAAATTACAAGTGAAGGACACAAAAAAGGACTTAGACGCTATTGAAGTGCCAACTCTAAGAGGCGATGGTGGTATTACTGGAACAATTGCCCCTCAAGATATAGATACTTCCGAATTCGCCACTAATGAAGACATAGTTCAGTTAGTTGGGGAATTACAAGGCCAACTGAATATCCTTGAACAAAGATCAATAAGAAGAACGATCAACGCAGGATTATCTAATGGTGATGATAGAATTGCGCCAGTGTTAAATTCAGATGGTGACGAACCTTCACAATCTGTGTATCCTCATAACTTAGATGGTTTTAAAGATTTGGCAGATGATACATTGTTAGCTTTATGTTCTTTTTATGAGTTATTACCTCCAACTTTGGAAGACCAAGCAAAATTGACAGCTTTCATGGAAGGTAAAATTGAAACACCTAATATCGATTCAGCGGATTTCAAACCTTCTGGCGACGAGTATTCCAAAGAAGATTTAGACGGTTTATACAATGATTTAGCCAGATTTTTAGGTCTTAGAGTAAGAAGAGGAGGAGCAAATGCTTGGTAATTAGCATTTCATTTTTATATTCAATATTTAAATATCCCCGTATCACTAGCATACATAATTTGTGTCATTTTTTTTATTTATTCATTCATTACTCATTTAAGTGTCGAAAATTTCAACAAAAGATTCGCCAATAAACTTATGTAAATCCGAAGTTTGCATCGCTCTACCATACTTTTCAAAAGCTTTACGAGCACTAACTTTGGTCAACAATGCACCTCCAAAACAAGCCAACAATGCAATTTCATCGTCTTTCAAAACAGGTGCCAATTTTGCTTCTTTCCATAATTGATTCTTATAAGTGTAGGATCCCCATGCAAGTAATGTAGCGATTAATCCTGTCAGCGAGTCACCTTGTCCTCCGACTCTCTTGTTGGATCCAGCTTCGTCAACTATTAATACGTTGTCCTTATGTGCTATAATTTCTTTCGAGCCTTTTCTAACCACCGTAACATTCAATCTTTTCGAAACTCGTTTAACTAACAGAATATCGTCGTCCTCTTCTTCTTTTGCATTTGTTTGGTGGTCCTTCAGTCCTAAGCTTTGCACAAGTCGGGAAAATTCAACCACATTAGGTGTCAATATAGCTTTTTCATAGTCCTGTATTATGGAAGGTTTAGAAGAGACAAGGAATAATGCATCAGCATCTAAAATGACAGGTAACTTTCTCCGTTTCACTTCTTCTAAAATAACTTCCAACGTTTCTAACATTAACAAATCCCGACCAAATCCAGGACCTATGACAACGACATGAATGCGATCTAATAATGCCACGATTTTAGGCAACGCCTTAGTGTTTATAAATTCCTTTCTCAGTGTTTTATTCGCATTAGTAACTTCATCTAAATGACTGGAATCAAACAAGTATGGGTGAACCATCAAATCGGGAGAATATGACTTGATTATCGGGGCCGCATTCAATTCACAAATGACGTGGGTTAAATCACAACCCAAAGTAGCAGCAGCATGAGCGGAAAAAAATGGAGCCCCAGTGTAGTCTTCACAACCACCAATAACTACAATTCTACCACATTGACCTTTATGAAATGTTGGTAGTAATGGTGGGATGATTTTTTTTGTTAGATTGATTAGTTGAGATTTCGGTAAGATAGTCTTAAACATTTCAATTTCTATCGACTCTCAGCTTATGAATTTTTAGAGTCAATTTCCAAGATTAAAGTACCAAAATAAGGAGCAATTAAATGTTTTATGGGTAGATGGTAGGTATGAGAACAAGCAAGCAAATTAATCGTTTTTATATATAACAACATCCATCTGGGAAGCCGCATGGGTGGTCAAATCCGGCCGGCAATATTGAAGTGTCGATCGACTGCTTTCTACCAGTCGATAAGGCGCACTGATTATTCGATTGCTACTACATTACGTATCCCCCTTTTGTGTGTTTCATTTATTTATATCTACAATGAACTGAATTCTTCGGTTTCCCTTGTATCGTTGAAAGTACTCAAACTTTCACACACAATTGACTCTTGGTACCATTTGCTTTCTACAACAGTACGAATTCATTTAATGGAAGCAAGATAATAGATTAAAGTTGATTGCTGGGAGACAGAAGGTAGTAAAATTACCAGCGTCTAAAACCTACAATGTTGCGGACCCGCTTGTTTTAAGAGTCATAAAGAAAAAAAAGTTAGTTTCATAATTTCTCATCTTTGTTGAAGTAATAGAATATCTCAAACCGTGAAATCATTGCATGCTTGTTCTAGGGCCATCGCATGCGGTACCATCGTTCCTGAACCTACATATGCACCTAACCATGGATTTTTATTTACGGATTGCGCCAACTTCATCCCCATCAATACTTACTACAACTGCTTGGACAGTCGTTGTCAAAAATTTCCCCTCGCGTAGACATAAGACTAGTCAATAGCTAACCACCAAGTGGGAAATACATGTACCATAGCATCTTCATATCAGAAGTTTCAAGTATAACGAACTCGAAAATTACAAAGATGCATCTTGTAGAGACTACCCTTATCACATGTCATTTGTATTACTCCAGTATCAAGTTGTTCATCTCTTTCAAGTAAATTCAGAAAGACGAATCAATATCTCCCCGATTACAATCATTTATGGCTCAGTTATCCCTGGAAAAATACATAAAACATCATACCTTTGTGACCCATTATATGACATGCGACGAAATCGCCATCTCAGAAGAGACATGGTCTACCTTTTGAGATATCGATTGGTAGATTGGAAACAAGCCAAGTCTTCATTGTTGTTAACATCGATCATTATTTTCACCACCACTATGAATGCTGACAGTACTGTATATTTTACCTGACAGCAATCCGACTATGCTCTTCTGTCTGTCTTCTTCTTCTCTTTCAAAGTGATCAAATACTCGTTCAAATTACCATTTTCGATTGCATTCTTCAACTTGTTCAAAGTAGAGTTGGTGACTTTGATACCAATCTTCATTAAATCTTTGACACTACTATTCAATAGTTCATTATCTTTTGTATTATTGTAAACTAAACCATGATTATTCTCAACTTCAATTAAATGCGAGAGCACTCGTTTACCAGTAGAACTATTTCTTGTCTGTAATCTTATGACAAACTGATTCAAATCACTCAACAAGTCCTCCGTATCTTGAATCACTTTGATCTTAAAGTTATCAGTCACTATCAACTTGTTTTTATCTTCCAATCTACCAATCGATATCTCAAATGCAAGTTTATTCGATAGCTTAATCAACTGAAGGTTAAAAATTTCATTATTCGTTAAAACTTCTGTCGTAGTTAAATCATTTGTTGTTAAGTCGTATGATAAATACTTTCCACTTGAATTCTTCAAAGCAATCTTCTTCAATGTCGTAGCGCTATTATGAAACTTTACGTCGGAGTCCTTAGCTAAATCTGTCTCTTTCTGTGTACTGCTTGTCAATGTGACGAAATGATCGATGTTAACGACAATGAAGACTTGGCCTGTTTCGGTGGGTTCAACTCGTTGAATGTCGTCCTCAATGTTCACAGTCATATCCAAATCTGGGATCGTAAAATTCACTGCTTTATTTGAATCTATGATGCTGAGTGTGTCTTTCTCAGAAACTACAAATTTGTCAGAAGGGGTTGTCAAACAAGTCAAACAACCAACCTTTTCATTTCGTTTCAGTGTTATTATAATCGGTCCATTCAAATCACCAATTGACGATGCTGTGGTCCATCCAGCTTCAATTAACTCTCTGTCAATGTCTTGAATGTCGGTCAGTTTGTTATTAAGGTAAATCAGACTAGCTTCCGTGGCATCGTTGTCGCCTTCATTGTCATCTCCTCTTTTGCGGCGTTTAATGTAAGAATCTTCGGTTGACTCTGTATGAGATCTCTTCTTCTTTTTCTTCTTGCTATCACCTTTGAATGTTAATTTGGAAACCATCTTGGGAGCAAACGTCTGGTTGCGTATAATTTTGAGTAAACTTATTCAATTCAATGTTTACATGTGAATCAATAATCAACGAAAGAAATGCATATCTTTTTGCGAGTGGATTTTTTGTTCTAAGAAACATTTAATTTGTGAGGGTGATTGTGGGTGAGGCTGTGCTTCCATTTCTTTTGTCCGTTCATATACAGGTCAATTATGTATTAGGAGTATATGTGAATATATAAATAGATGAATAAATAAATAAATAAAAAATAAATACATAAATACATAAATAAAAAAAAATTCTACAAAGGTCACTGTATAGATACATAGGCAAACCAAAGATGATATGCAAATTAAAGGGATAAGAATCTATACTCCATCCACAATGTCATAAAGTTTCTCTAAATCATATGTTTCCCTCCAGTGATCACCTTTCTTCCTAATAACAACCAAAATAACAGAAAGCATAATAGTCACACCAGCTAAAATTGAAAACAAGGGACCAACACCGATGGCTTTAATTAAAGGTTCTGCACTGAACGAAGCTCCAGATGCTAAAAACATTCTAACAAAGTTAGATAAAGCGACACCAGTAGCACCTCTACCAGGTAATGAGTCTGCCACATAGGTGATAGTCACTCCAATAACAATCATTTGAGCAAATCCGAAAAATGCAGTACCCACCAAAGGGGTGACCCAATGCTCTTTTTTATCTAAACACCAACCAATAATTAGCAATGAACATGGCAAGATTCCAGCAGCTACATAAACATTGATTCCGAATCTAGCTTCTGGTGAGACAACACCATACTTTTTTCTTTTCTGCTCTAACAAATGATCGTTGAATTTACCACCCCAAACAGATGCGATGATATAGGTAACTGAGTTAGGGATATAGACTAAACCAACCAACATAGCTCCAAAATTGTATGGTGCTCGAGAGTAACAATATGTCAATGTCATATTGACATAATATAGAACAGCAAAACAAGGAGCAGAGTATAAGATAGCTAATAAGACTGGAGGATATCTGAAAAAATGTAATGATTTTAATGGAGTATAACCGTACACATAGGCTAAGAAGCGTAATTTTTGTGAGAATGTTTGATGTTTTTCTTGTTCTATCTTCTCGATTTTAGTTGCAAGTCTTTTCAGTTCATTCTCTTTTTGTCTATTGGAAACTTTAGACGAAATTCTACTAATTGGTGTAAAATTGTCCACTGGCTCTTCTTCACTAGCAGCGTCGTCAACATCTGTACTACTATTATTGTTGGTGAGACCTTTACCACCTGTAATCAAACGTGATGGATGTCTAGTCAATCTACTTAGAACTTTATCAATCTTCTTCTCTTCCTCTTCTTTATTGAACGGGGAAGAAGCTCCAATATTTTTCCTCGTATTAGCCTTTTCTTGGACAATATCAATAGTTCCATTTTCGTCTCCATCCGTAGAATTATTATTTTCTTCGTCAATAGGATTAGGCTTCTTTAATCTATCTCTCAAGATCTTTCTAATGGCTTCTCTATTATCTTGAGCTCTTAGTGTCTCAGGTAACAAAAACAAAATCAAAATGACACAAACACCAGCCATGATGACTAAAAACCATTGAGTGCCTCTCCAACCCCATGATTTCTTCGAAGTTATAGCACCGCCTAAGATAGGAGCGGCCAAAGGGGCAGCTAATGGGCCTAAATAATAAATACCCATGGCTGCTCCTCTTTCATTGATAGGGTATAAATCTGATATGGTAGCTGCACCAACAGCTTGTACACTCGCTGCACAACCACCGGCCAAGACTCTAAAACCAATCAACATTCCAATACTGGTAGATAAGGCACAACCAATAGTGAAACAAAAATACAATAAGAAACTAATAACGTAGATCGATCGCCTACCATGCCTTTCCGAAAAATTGGACCACCATAATGGGAAAATGGCCAATGATATCAAATATATACCAATGGAAATATTAACTATTGTGACTGATGTATCCAAATCTTTTACCAAAGTGTCAGTCGCAGGCAATAAGATTGATGTACCCATAGGACCGATAACTGCACAAAATCCAACTACAAATACAAACGTGTGCTTGATACTCTTAGGCAAATCTCTTGGATTTTCATATTCTGGAATCAGTGCTAATCGAGAAAACAATCCTCTTCTTTTATTCTTAGGCACAACTTTCTCCTTATCAAATTTGAAAGAGGAGGCCCTACTCAAGTTGGTATTGGCAGAATCTGACGGTTTTAACTGTTGCCGCTGCTGCTGGCTATAAGATGCAGATGTACTTAAATATGACGTCCGTGTCTTTGGATTATTCTCCTGCGTTAACAAGACAGGTTCCGTATGTACTCTAGTAGTTGACTTTCTTTGCGCCAGTTCTTCCTTGTTTTGATGTTCTTGAAAAAGAGTCATATGGTGATTATCCTCATCTGAATTAAATGATTCCAGATCTATACTCCCTGTTTCTGTATCATTGTGGCTCACGATTGATGAAGAAGCCTCATGTGAAGATTCGTTATCGTGTTGAGACATTCTCAATTAGCTTGCCGTTCATCTAACTATGTACGTAGAACTTCAGATGATCATAGAAACTCAAATAAGGACAACAGTTTCTAGGAAGTGAAACAACAAAGTATAGTATAGTATAGTAAAGTAAAGTAAAGTAAAATGGCTAATAAATAAACCAGTAACTTTTCGCTGAGATTTGTTTTTTTTTTATCAGTTCTCAAAAAAATTCCCTTTTGGGAAGGTGCGTTCGGATTTACTTGTGCTGAGATCCGACGGTTAACAACACATGTTACATTGGAGTATTATTTATTCCATAATCAGTCTATCTGTTAGGCCTTTTATTAATAATTATCTTTCACCCATTTACAAACAATCTTGACAAATTCTGCTTGTTTCTCACTAACCATCCAGTGACCACTATCGATATCAACAACATCGTAGCTATCAAAACGTTCGTTGATTCTCTCCTGATGCAATTCAGCTCCTATGAAATCACTATGTAGTGCTCTAAGTATCAACAATGGTTGTTCATATTTAGGTAGGTTATCAATTTTGACACTATCTAATGTGAAATCAATCAAATCTTCAATAGAGTCATTAATTATGCGAAGCGGGATCTTAGAGACAAAACCCGGATAATTTTTCAGGCTTTCATGATGCTGATAATCTTCATGGGTTGCAGCAGACTTGGATCTTTTAACAAAATTGGCCATCAAGAACTTTCTCACCATTGGATCTGATTCAATTTCAGTCAATTCAAGATCAAAGTCAACCAGCTTTTTAATTTTTTCCTTGATATTAGCTTCATTCTTTATCAGATAGTTCAGATAAATATGGAACTTCTCGAACTCTTTCAAACTAGAATCAGGATTCGAGTAGGGAATATTATCTATACTAATTACGCCATTAATAACATCTGGATATCTAAGGCCATGTAACATGGCAACTTTTCCACCCATTGAATGGCCCATCAAAATGAATTTTCCATCATTATTCAGTCCATATTCCTGATGTAATTGTAAATGCTTAATTAGATGAGACAGATCATCCGACATTGTTTCATAACTGTGTGGGGACAAGTGGAAAGAATCGCCATGATTTCGCAAATCGGGTATTATTATTGTAGTGTTGAGTAGTTTAGATATGTGTCTTGATGCAGATCTATTGTTTTTCTTGTTTCCTAATAATCCGTGAAGGAAAATTATTGGTGGATATTCTGGTTTCGTTAAAGTTGAAGTTGAAAAGTCACTGGTAGCAGGTGGTCTAGGAGGCTGAATAATGTCATAGCTTAATAATCTGGTAGTCACAGAGGCATGAGACGTTGTTTTAGATGATGATGATGATAAGGTACAGGAATCTCTCTGTGAGATCGAACGCAAAGGATGCGACAAGAACGATTTGAAATTGATTGATTGTCTTGGTAATGAGAACAATATCATTGTGTGAACAGTTTTTCTAGAACTGTATATTATGATTCATCTGATTACAAAACATAAGAAAAGCAAGCATGAAGCAAGAATAAATGACAGGAGAACGGAAAAAATCTCTTCAAAAAGACAAGCAGTGATAAACTCTCAAGAATCGCTCGCCTACTATGGGGGCGCGTATATTTTTACTTTCAAGGCGGTGTCAACTTGAAACAGTTCCTTGGGGCGTGGAATCGTATGAGATGAAACAGATATGATTCTTGGTTTATTCAGTAGTAGTTGTTGTTAGCAATTTGTGAGAGTTAAGTTTCAAATAAAAATACCTAAGGTGCAATATGGACATGTAGGGGCGAGGACATTTGTGACTATTTTACAAATTTGTATGGTTTGTGTCTCACTTTTGCAACTAAAGGTGTTAGGGGACTATGGGTGAGAGTTATAATCTGAAACAGTCTGCGATGGAGATGTTTGAACATCCATATCTATATAAATGGAAGAAATATCCTCTGCTTTTGATTGTATTGAATTGATTTATATTCAATTATATTGATGTAGACACTGTTACTTATAAAATCATACTAAACAAAGCATACTTCATATACAAGCACCATGTTTTCAATAATGGGTTTCTTATTTAAAAAGAGCTTCAAGCTTTTACTATCAATCTTATTATTCGTCAACTTTTTTTTACTTGTGTTCTTATTACTAGGATCAACTAAATCTAGTTCGGCTTATTCCTCTATTTATTTAATCGAATACAGATTCAATCAGAGTTCAACCATGTTCCCAATGATTCAAGCCGCTTATGAGTCAACTAACAACACCGATTTGTCATTGATGAAAGTTAAAGTTGGATATTTAGGTTTATGCATAGACATTGAAGATGAGACTATGGAATGTGACAAGAGCTTTGACCTGTATAATCAAGAATACCCGGGTGTTTCATTGTACGATTCAACTTTGAATTCAAGTACCACCTCTATATCTTTATTAGATATTGGAAGAAAGTTCAAAACTGGAATAATCAGTCCCGTTATACTGATAATCACCTTGATTTTCACTATTGTCTATTTCCTTGTCCAGGTTTATTTGGTAATCCCATTTTTCCCTTATAAATCTGCCACTTATATGATTAATGTGATCACTGGAATAATAGTTACTATTTTATGGGGCATTGGATCAATATGGAATCATGTGGCAAGTGACGCAGGATCCAACCTTATCAACTTAGGATCGTTGAGTATATTAGAAGGCAAGATCGGACATAAGGCTAAAGTTATCACTTGGACTGTGTTTACTATTTTCAGTATAGTTTTGGTTGGATCTATTTACAACTTTATAATCGATCTGAGAACGAAAAGAGGAGATGGAGATGATAAGAGCCGTGAATTTAGAGAGAAGGATTCAGTTCGGATGGCTCAGGACAAGAGTTGGGGAAACTTTAGATTTGGCAGAGAAGCGCTGTAGAGTAGATTAGGATAGGACAGACAGATATATATATATATACAGATACACAATATACAATTATGCAATTACACAATTATACAATTATACAAATACTACTGATATAAATGCTGAATCAAATAGACGCTTCGGCAATCGGTAAAAAAAACACAAAGAAAACATCACGGCACAACTAACTACTGTTACATAATCATTGCATCACAGTTGGGCGGGACAAGAGACGCAATTACCTAATCCGTCTCCCCAGTTGTGTCTCGACTAAATCTGCTTCGCTCGCCAGGGTAAATTAAATTAAATCGCGGGCGTGCGGGTCGAAGCTGCGTCGTGCCTGTTGGCTGATGCGTGGGAAAATTGTTTCCGCGTGGTGATTGATGTCTTTCGCCTTCTGCCTTGCATGGGGTTTGATGCTCAGCTTTATGGCTGCTACCAACAACAGTGGTGCAATGATGCGTGAGGCTGAGAACGGGTATGCAATCTCCTTTGTTCAGGATTCCATCTAGTCGACTTTCCTGGTTCGTTTTTAGCTCTGTTTTTCTCCGTTTCACACTCTCATTATCTTGACTGAGGTGGTGTATTTTAGTGATATTGATGGCTCACACTTGTTACGCCCTTTCTAGCTCATTTCATTCACATTAGGAACTCAGGTGTCGTTGTGTCCCGTTCACGTATCTCTCTCACTTTCAAACGTTTTTCCTGCCGTTTTCATTTTCTAATTTCGAGCAAGTCAAGCAATTAACTCACGAGTTATTGTGGCAGAAACTCTAGCTCTTTCGTCTGATATCCTTATACTAACCCTTGATACCCATATTTCCAAAGTTGTTTAGTGTTTTAGTGTCCCTAGATACTCCACACACACACTCACACACTCACACTCTCACACTGCCACGCTGTCTTTCTGTAATATGAATTTCAGTCCATCAGCATCTGTAACACACAACGTGAGTAGCTCTGTTCAACAACAGTATAACGCTGAAACCTCAGATAAGTCTATTCGGCAGCAAGATCAAGATCAGCAGCAGCCGCAACAACAACAGCAAAAACAGTATCATCAACAGCCAAATTATTTACCTTCTCGCCCTTCAGTTATCAAGACTATAGTCTCTTCCCCTTCCTCGTCATCATCGTCATCATCATCATCATCATCATTGTCGTCTTCCAATCCAAACTCAAATTCGTCCCCATCAAATAAGAAAGTTTCTTCAAGTTCATCTTCAAAGTTGAGAAGAGGTCCCTGGTCCCCTGAAGAAGATGAAAAATTGCTAGATTTAGTGGAATTATTTGGTGGTGAAAAAAGTTTAAATTGGGTCAAGATATCTGAAGAATTACAAACTAGAACTGCCAAACAATCTCGAGAAAGATTCCATCAAAATTTAAAGCCTTCACTAAATCGGACTCCAATCACTCCTGAAGAAGGTAAATATATTGAAATCTTAGTTGACAAATATGGCAAAAGATGGGCAGAAATTGCAAGACATTTAAACGGTAGAAGTGACAATGCTATCAAAAATTGGTGGAATGGTGGAACTAATAGAAGGAAAAGAGCTTCAACGCAAGGTTTGGGTAACACAATAATTAATAATGGTAACGATACTACCTCGTCAGGGGACGATGATCCAAATGAGAACTTGGAATCTGTTTCATCTATAACAAAAAAGAAAAGTCCACCACTACAACCAACCTCAGCAGGTCGTATATTCTCCGCTCAACAACTACCATACCCTCCATCATCAGCACCGTCTTTAGTCCCATCATCCTCATCATCGTCCACGATAAATCTCAAAGAGTCTTCTTCTTCTTCTACAGTGTTACCTCCAATATTGTCAACTATTCAACCTTCATCTTCTTCATCTCTAGGCCCTCCTCCTCAGCAGCAACAGCAACAGCAGCAGCAATCGCAGCCCTCTAGTAATCTGCAATTCAATGTTGGTATATTCACTAGTGATTCATCCATACCACCACAGAGAAACCAACAACCCGCTCCATATCCACAACAACAACAACAACAATCCCAGTTTCCTCCTCCCCCTTTGATTCAACATAACCACCTACACCACCATCTATATAACAACAATAATCAATCAATCACATCTCTTCCGCACAACAATAACAATCCGTCAAATGTCACAGCAAGCAATAATGGAAACATTCCACCACAGAATCAATCTCCTGCTTTCCAATCCATCAGGTCAGGTAGAAGTGCCTCAGTAGACATCAGACACTCATCCAATCTCGAATATTTGCCATCACTACGAAAACGGAAACTAATTGACGAATTACCTAATGCCAATCAACCTCTCCGTCGTCACTCTGCTGCCTCGTTAACCCAACCCTCACAAACTTCACCTTCGTTAATTGGTCTAGCGTCAGGATCAACCACTCCATTATACTCAAACGGTGCTAACGGTAATTCAAACTATCAATTCAATTTTACTTCCTTGTCAGGAAATTCGTCTCCTTATCCTGGATCCCCACTGTCTCACCTATCTTCGAGAAATTCCTCAATTATTTCAACTGATTGCACTCCATTAACCTACTTAAATTCTGATGTCAATTCTAGACGATCTTCATTATTTACATCATCAATGGATCAAAATAATAACAATAACAACGGACAATTCAAGTCTCCTTCGTTGGCCCCAAGACTATCTGTCTCTTCAGGAACTTCATCTCCTCAGGTACTTCAATCTTCTGGTTCTTCGTTGTCTGCAGTTAATTCACAATTTCAGCAACAACAACAGAGTATTCCACCTCCACCGCCTTCATTCACAAGTCAAGATCATTCCAATCTTCATCATCTCCATCATGTACAACAACAGCAGCAGCATAGTACTGGATACCCTTCCCAGTTGCAATCTATCCCAATAACAGCATCCCAACAGCAACAACAACAACAACAACAACAACAACAGCAGCCACAGCCCCCCCCTCAACTACAGAACAAGAAACCAGTCGACGGAAGTAGCGATATATTTAATAAGGAATTTAATTTCGGTGGGAAATTACCAGTTTTATCAACCCAGAACAACGCCAATGTCAACGCCATTAACAATCTTAACGTCTTACAACCACAGCAGCATTTGAATACCCATAGCTCGAAGACATTACCATCAATAGCAAATCTGGCTCTGGGTTCATCAAATCTTAATCCGTCTACATATACCGGGTCTTCTAGCGCTAGGAGTATGGGATTAATTAATAGTTCAAGTTCATCTGATGGTAATAGTAAAGGATCTGGAGACAACACTCAACGTACGACAGCCGATGGGAGCAACAGTGACAAAGCTACTCAAAAAATGAGTATTTCGTTCTTGGTTTGATATTCGATGAAATACTCGTTGGAAGTTAGTTAATTTAGTACGCTTAGTTAAATTACTCATGTCAATAAGGGAGTGCCTTGTCCTTGCCTTTTCTTTTGAGTCTGTTTCAAGCTATTCTTGGTGTTGATGATTTTTTACTGGGGTGAAGAACCAGTTGTGTGACCACTTGCAACCTATTTCAAAATTAAAGCTCATTCCGGTTTGTCTTGTTTTTTGTTGTTGCAGCACAGAGATTTCTACTAGTATTGCGGTGAGAATAATACTAGTATACTAGTAACAACGGCTTGTTGTGCCCCTAGTATATTTAGCGGTCGATGATGTCTTCAGACATAGAGATAGTGTCTCATTTCTTTCTGCTTGTTCTCTTCTCAATTTTTGAACTATTACGTACCTCTTTAATGGTTCTTTATAATATTTTGTTTTTATTTTTTCTTCTGTTTTGATTGCTTGTTTCTCTGCTTGTTTTTTTCGTTTTTCCAAATTTGGCTTCCAGTACCGTTTTTTTTCATTTATTTTTTTAGTTTCATAGTTGTATCTAGTCTGTTTCTTTTTCTTCCCTCCGTTTTCATAATGCCTATGTCATACGTGCAGGATTATCGATTGCATAAATATGTATTCTTGATTTTAACTGTTTCCTTTGTCTATTATCTCATTTTTGAATGTTTTTCTAAGAGTAATTGCTTTGTCATTTCTATTTCGACTTTCTTTCAGCCTATTCAGAAAAGTACTTAATTCTGATAATTGATAGCTTGCATAAAATTTTGCAAGGTTTCCAGTAAATTTTGCAAACGTTACGCACCCTCTTACGGCTTGTTGGTATGCTTTTAATTGTCTATAATTGTAAATGAATAAGGAAGGAAGTATTGGAATGACACTAATGTAGAGAGAGATCTAAAAAGCGAAAAAGGAAGTTCAGTTAACATGATTCGGACATGAGGCATGTAACTTGTTAATTTATCAGACGTGCTCCCAATTGTAGTGCCATCACCGACACCAATCATTGAAATGCCATAATCTCAGTCAGGTGGGACAATATTGGACTTTCTTCTGAATATTCAACATAAATGAGTTAACAATGGGAAGTGTACCGTTAGCGAAAAGAAAGATAATCATGTAGCCAGAGATTAGTTAGACATGAGTTTACTGTTCGTCTAATTGTCGGTTATGCTCTGCTAACTACAATGTCCAAAAACTGACTGATATATTGACTGTTGTATTCTTGGATTTAAAGGTAAGTCCACGCTGTTCACTCACTATTTATAGTCTCACGAACATTAGCCCTTTTTTCATTTCCTTTTTTTAATCCCTTTTTTTTCTCTCAATTGAGATCAAGGCTGCTGTTTTTTTTTGGCCTAATGACTTCCGTTGAATAATGAAAAGGTTACCGTATCTTATATCTCCCTATTTGTGAGATGGTATATTTGGTTTATGCTCTCCCGCTTCTCTTTCTCCCCGAATCTCCCCCTCTTTTAAGCTCACTTATACGCCAAATTGATAAACTGAACCAGACTTTCAAGGTTACATATTTCGGTCAAACATTCAAAATATTCAATCATATGATCAAATAAATTCATTATTGTAATTTACACAAGTAGAAGTACACATTAAACGACAAACGAAAAATTTGCCATTATCAATCATTTAGGAAATGGCAAAACCAATCTTCTTTCAACCTCTGTCTCTTTACCAACTTCCTCCTCACCCTCAAACTTCAAGCGACAAGTACCATCTTTCTTGAAACCTATAACTTCAGCGGGATAAAAAGTTGTAGTTTCAGGATATCTAGCAAGCACTTTCTCTCCTACAGGATAATTCTTCTTCAAATTACGTATTTGATCGTATGTGGGAATCAATATAATTTCTTTCCAAGTACATTTGAATTGGGATAAATTGCCCAGATCATCAGGCTCAGGATCTTTAATTTCAAATTTAAATTCATTATACACTTTTATCACCCTGCACTGAATCCATTCTGAATCTCTTTGCTTAGGCTTGAATGACACTTCTGAACCAAGAATAATCGGGTCTGATGGGTTATAGGCAGATTGAAAGTACGAGCGACCTTGCTTTTGGTTCGATTTTAGGTTTTTGCGTTTCAGCAGCGGACTCGTTCCTGTTGATTTTCCTGATGTAGAAGAATATGTTGCCGAGTTAAGGCCATTAGTGATAGAGGACGATGACAGATTGGCTCCAATTGACGAAGATGAGGTTGATGATAAAGAGCCTGAACCATCACCTGCTATTTTACTGATCGTGCTACCAATTCCAGTACTTGTAGCAATACCTGTGGCATCTATCAAGTCATCGGGATATGGAGTAGGCGTCTGTGATTGTGATAGCAGACCATTAACGTTGATCAATGCAGTATCCAATATTCTTTTCGTTTTTTCCAAATTTTCCTTGTGTCTCAAGATCGATTCTTTCCTTTTAGTCAACAAATCTTTTGTTTCGACATTGTTATTTGGTAATTGTTCTGAGGCTGTGGTCAGATCATTTTCTGGCAGATCTAGCTTGTCAAACGATATTTGCTCCATCGCATTGCATGTGTCCTGCAGCGAAGATACGACCACATCCCAGTATCCTTCCATTGCGAGATATAGTCGTTGTCTCTATATGATTATGCGTCTGCTCGTTAATTTTGTGTGGTCTAATAGCAGACTCCAGATAGAGCATGCATGTCGTGTCTGATCTGGCTATAATCTTTATTGTTCTGTTCTGTTCTGTTCTAATCTGATCTACCCATCATCTCTCCAATGTGCTGCAGATTACAGAGATCCCCTTGATCAGTTATTTACATCTCTACACCACCGTTACTTACTGTTACCCGCCTGTTGTTTTTCCGTTTTTTTGTTTCTGGTGTCCCTTGTCGCTACTCAGAATATTTTACAGTTTTTCAAGTATTTGATGTTGGTGCTTGAGTTGAACTATAAATCTGAAGTTGACTTGGAATTTTGGTAGGCCCAAAAGAAGAGAGCTCTGATAGATACGTAAGCCACATATATAACGGAACTACTGGCACTTACATGATGATGTTGTTTAGTGGCTTAAAGATTTCGCCGACTTCGATCTTCCAAAAGTTCACTCCAGTGATAACTCAAGTTAGAAATGCAACTAAAAGAGCAGCAGGTTCTAAGACACACATGAAAGATTCTGCAGGTAGAAGGCTTGGACCTAAGAAGCACGAAGGTGAAGAAGTGAGAACGGGACAAATTTTAATGCGTCAACGTGGTACAAAATGGTACCCTGGTACCAATGTTGGTATTGGACGTGATCATACCTTGTTTGCTGCAGAACCTGGTTTTGTGAGATACTACCTTGATCCATTCCATCCAAAGAGAAAGTTCATTGGTGTTGCATTACATAAAGATGACAGATTGCCATATGATCACTTTGCGCCAACTGTGAGAAGATTCGGTAGAAAGATAATTAAGAATAAGTTTGTTTCCACTAGTGAAGAAGAGTATATGCCAAGAAAAGAACAATTGGAATCACCTGCTTTAATTGAAGCTCAACAGCAAAGAGAAGCTAAAAGACTAGCTAAATATAACGAATTTATTGGTAAGTTGGAAAACGAATTTGATATTAAACAAAATGTTGAATTGGCAGCAGGTAGATTAGTTAAGATTGATGGTTTCCTTAGAGGTGGTAAAACGCTAGAAGATGCAAGATTTTATTCGACATATAATTATGGATATGATTTGAAACTGAAGTTACAAAGAAATGAAATCACACAGGAAGAATACGATAATTTGCTCAAAACTTATGAAATTGCAGCTAATGAAGTCGATTCTAAGGTTATGTTTGACGCTTGGTATAAGTTATGTAAGAACTTAACCTCTGAAGAAATCGCCACTTTACAAGAAAAAATAACAAAGGAATTGAAAGAGTTAATTACAATTGGTGAGCCAATGACCAAAGAAACTAAAACTAAAGCCCTTGATTTGATAAATTCTCCTGGTGTTTTCAATTTAAGACAACAACATTCATTGAAATCAAGATACTTGAAACGTGTCTTGCCTGAGACTGAAAATTTGATTTCTGATGAAAAAGATAAAA
Source organism: Ogataea pilisensis (assembly GCA_003707685.2). Taxonomy (NCBI): domain Eukaryota; kingdom Fungi; phylum Ascomycota; class Pichiomycetes; order Pichiales; family Pichiaceae; genus Ogataea; species Ogataea pilisensis. Next base: position 105,442 of record PPKM02000010.1, read on the forward strand.
ATGCAAAGGTTATACATAGAATGAACTATGAAACTAGAAGAGTGGAAACAATTTACCGTCCACAAGAAGCTTTTTTGAGTTAATTTTGACCTCCCCTTATTTAACTTGTAAATAAATGACCAAATATCTATATCTATAAAACCTAGCAGCTATAAAGTAATAAACTATAAATCATAAAGCAATTCTTGAATTTTCATTAACCTTCCAACTGGCTTCATCGTTTTCCCCTTCATAATGCTCAATTTTCCAAATTTCACACAACTCTTTAATCTTTTCTAAACACCACTCACCGCATTGCCAACCTTCTTGCCTATGTGAACTACTTACAACAACCATGACGGATTCTTCCATCACAGGAACTTCACCTAACCTATGAACAATAGCGATCTTATGAATTTCTTTATTTTCATCTGGATCAGTAAATCTCGCTTTGGCCTCCTTTGCTATTTTCGTCAAAGTTTTCAAAGATAACTTGATGTGTGCTTCATATGACAACTTTGTCACTTTCTTATCCTGGAAGTTGTCCCTTGTAGTACCTCCAAAATATATTATAGCTCCAGCTTTAGGTGTCTTCACGAAATCAAGTAACTCTTGAGAGTCTAATATGGCAGTGGTAAGGTGTATTTTAAAAGTTTCGGCGAATTGCAGACTATCCTCGTTGCTAGCCTTGACAGGCCAATAGCTTTCATCTTCTATTAGTTGATCGGCAGCCATGACAACAAAGTAATTTAATTTGCTAGGTGAGTTGTTGTGATGTTTTTGTACCTTATTAAATGAATCTCATATAGTAGTAATTTGTTTATCTATATATTTTCACTATCAGTTCAGTAATTAATCGGCTAGAGGTGCATGCATGAACTTTATAAGCGAGTGTGTTTGTATGTGCGTGTGTTTTTTGCTTTCACACATCATGAATTGTTCAGACAGCCATAAGTTTTCCATAGTCAACTTGCTATTGATTTTACTCTACTTCTCCCTATTTCATTACATTCAACATATAAACAAAATCATTATAATCATTAAAAAAAAATACGATGCCTTAAAACGACACCAAAACACAAAATATCAAACATCAAAAAAATAAAAAATAGACAGAAACTTGAAAGTAGATGAAATAACAAAATTATACTTTCCAATTACAATTTTTCATCACCTCTTCTCAATGACTGACCGCCAGAATCCTTTAAGCCGTCACTTATTCTACTTAATCTTTCAGATTCGTCATCGTTTAACATAAAAGCAGGTAAAAACGCACCGTCTTTCTCCTTTGAAGCAAGTAGAGGATTAGGAACTGTGTTTTCAATTCCTCCTATTGAAGTGTAACCTTCATCGTATAACTTGCAGTATTCAATATTGCAAGCCTTTAAAAAATACCAAATCTCTGAGTAACTCCATTCCAAGACAGGATTTATTCTGATGAAATCAGGCCAACCATGATCTGTTCGTTGGATATAATTCAAATTTGCGCCAAATGGGTCGATTCTACGTATCCCAACAATGATAGCTTTAATGTCGGATGTAGAAGAAGAAGAAGATGCTGAAGAAGATTCTAAATCTAAATATTTTTGGAAACCAGATTTCATTGTATCTTTGATCTTTATCAATTTCAGTTGATATTTCACCGAAGAATCTAATAAAAACGTATCTTGTTCTTTGAAAGTGGTTTCATTATTGATATAAACTGAATTCAAATTGTAATTTTTCAACTCTAATAGATTATTTTCAAAACGGGAATAAATAGAAGATAGGTAAATAATTAACATGACTAAACAATCTTTACCTCCGTTATAAGAAATAGACAACTCATCTAATGAGTAATTATTCAACACTTCGTTAAATATCTCTAAGCTTCTCAACACTTCAGCTTGTGTCTTCTGACGTAATTGTAAACTATTATGAAAGTCAGGAACTTGCTGATCTGAGTTATGGTTCTTTGATTTGAAAATTGTAGGGTAAGGTTTCTGTTGAAGTAGAAAATCATGAACTACATCGTAGCACTCTTTGCAAATGTCTATTATAGGAGATGCTGGCATTTCGTTTTGAGACTGAGAGTGAGACTGTGCCTGAAATTGTGAATCTATAGTCATTAACGGAAGCACTAAACAAAAGCTTCTATTCTCTATTGTCTATTGTCTAATATCTATAATATACACTCTATAGTTCTTACACCAAACAAAGATTCAATCCAAAAAGAAAATCTGGGGTATTTATAAACCGAAGATCAAACACACTACTGCAAAATAGAACCGTCCAGCTCTCTCTTTTCCTTCCTGTAACGGGAAACCGATAGTCTATTTTACTGTTATACTATACTATTCTACTATTATTCTGTTTTACTATCCACTTCTTCGCTTCGCTTCGCTGCTCGGTTTACTATGTGATTATGTAACATTATGTTGCATTACGTAACAACCCCCTCTTCTCAATCACTCAGCCACAGATGCCTCCTCGTCTCCCCTAGCCACACGCAACGCCTCCTCCTCAAATCCCTGCACAGCCCAGTAGCCTACGCCTCCTTGCACCAATTCCTTTTTCGAAACATTTTCACCGACGAAATCGCCGGGTTCTGTGATTCCTACAAATACGCTGGAAATCTGGCGTTTAAACTCAAGGATCCTCTGCAAACAAGGTAAGTTACCTGACAGTCTCTCACTGCAAGGTTCCATGCTGGTATATATTTCACAGCCTTCGGGTAACTCTCTTTTCCCTGTCTTGGTGAAGTACTTCTCCAGACAGCACTGTTCTGCGTGTGTATTCCCTGGCAGTTCGTTGGAGAAACCGGTACTGATTACCTCTCCTTTGTAAGTTAAGACAGATCCAACACGGAATGAGGTTTTCGTAGCGGGACAATTTTGAGCGAGCTCGACACATTGCTTCATATTAGGTGCGTGATCTGCTAAAGCCCATTCTGGTAACTCTGTTTTAAAACTCCAGTTTGGTAGCGTGTTATCCTTATCTGACTCATCTTTTGATTCATAGCTATAAGCATGCAAATACAAATCTAAGTCATTTGGTCCAGGGTCCGAGTATAATTCAATTCCACACTCGTCACAGTGCTCTCCAGAATATTGAATCTCTCCTTTGGTCTTATTTGGTGTTGGATGTAACCAGGTTGTAGCAACTTTAGTCTTGCCGATCTCATTCAGTCTCGATTTGATATCAATGATATCGAAATCCCCACCTTTGCCCAAAGCATCACCCCAGATATAAGATGAAGAATATATTGGATCATTCACGATTGGAAATCCAAGATATTGTAAATGAACTCTAATTTGATGTGTTCTACCAGTTAAAGGTTCACATTCAACGAGACTTGTCTTCCCATCAAATGAGATTCTTCGGAATTTGGTCTTGGAGTTTTTACCTTTTTCAAAATCGACAATATTCAAACTTAGCTTTGGGTCAAATGTTAGCAAGGGCAAATCACATTCAATAGTTTCACCATGTGGGAATTCACCAATAACTTTTGCAATATATTTCTTAGTAATCTGTCTTTCTATCATTTGTCTAACATATTTATCAGCACCTTTTGCAGTTTTACCTAATAGCATAATACCACTAGTCAATCTGTCCAATCTATTACAAGGATGCGCCACTATACCCAGTTCATTTTTTAATATAAAAGTGACCGAATTATGTCTATACCGGCCAGTAGGATGAACTGGGATCCCACTGGGTTTATCAATAACTATCAATTCATCATCTTCGTGTACAATGTTAATTTTTCTTGAGCTGACAGCAGGCTCGTGTCTATGCATTCTATGGCTTATTAAGTCACCATTTTTAATAATTGTATCTAATGTGGCCACTTGAGTATTGTTAATAGTCACTTTCCCTGATTCAATAGCTTTAACGTAATGCTCTTTAGGATAAAGTCTGAACTCAGAAGCAAAAATGTCTAAAATGTTACGATTTCTCCATCTTTCTTTACAGTAGGTCATATAAGTGAAGTAATAGGGAGACACTCTACGTAATGACCCATCAATATCGTAATGAAAATCTTCATCTTCTTCACGTATAGTCTTTTGTTGAACTTGTTGTAATGGGGAAGGCGACGGACAAGAAGGCGATGGAGATGGAGATGGAGATGGAGATGAAGAATAAGAAGCCAATTTTTGTGATGGAGTCTTAGTATTGGATTCAATATGAACTTGTTTCATACGAAATCCATTCGGGTCAATCAACGGCAGTGTTGATTTCTGTTTCTTTTGAATCTTTCTAGGTGGTTCAACAGATTTGTGATCATTTGAAAAAGACGACGATGAAGACATCTTGCAAATAAACGAATGGAAGTTTTGTTTGAGTGTAGGAATAACTTGAGACGGGTAATGCAACAAGCGTTTTTTCAAAAATAGATTCATCTGACACAAGACAGACGACAGATGAACAGCAGATAACTCACACCTCGTTGAACAAGAACTGACCCAACTCAAAAAAAACAAAGCAAAATGGCCATCCATAAACTAAGAATCTATCACTGGTCATTTTCACCGCAATAAAAAAATAAAAAAACTGAAATGAAAAATAGACAATCTGATCACCTGACTCCAGTCACAACACATTTATTCAAGTAACTAAACACCCTTGCACCCCATGCCTCCCGAATTCTCTTAGCCAACACCGGAAGAATCTTATCTTCAAACCGAACCAAATCAAATCAAATCAAATCAGACTAAATCTTCCGCCTTTGTTGTCTCTGTGGTGCCGTTTTCCATTTTGCATGTTTCTTTTCTTCTGCTCTTTTCTTATCTTGTCTTATCTTTTGTGATTTTTTATCTGCTTTGAAAACTTCTTTTTATACATATTATACTTAGTACCCGTTGTTTATATAAGTACTAGTTTTTAAACGTATATCTTATCCTGCGCTAGTATAATAACTCCGTCGTGCGTTTCGTTTCGTTCGTTCGCCTTTCACACATCCATTTTGTTCACCCCTCTCTATACGTGACTGCTGTGTCTTTTCTTTCCTTTCCTTACGTCCCTCGTCACTATAACATATAAAAATCAACTCACTTCCCTGTCCCACCCCCTAGTTCAATTAACATATTGCTACATTTGAACTCCTTCGGACTTGTCTTTTTTAACTTCCTTCTTGGGTTTTCTTTTGAGTCAAATGATCTTTCAATCAACTATATCTAGTTTACTTCACCATTTATATGGCTTAAGACAAAAGCAAATCAAACATTTCTCAACAGTTACAGTTGACAATCTAAAACTATCAAACTCTGAATCCTTCCATCCAAATTTACGTGCTACTATTCAGCAACTAGACTCTCTAGCACCAAGATTTGATTTATCTAAAGATGAAGTTGAAATCTTAGATCACCCCGTTGTGTTCTATGAAACTCTAAAAAAAAAAATTGGCCTTGCTGAAGACCGTATTTTTTTATCCTCCTTATACATTGGAAAAGCCCAAGATGAATTAATTAACTGCCTGTTTGCTTCTTTAGAAGCAAAGCCTGATTTGAAAGTTGACATCTTGATAGATTGTTTAAGATCAACAAGAGATTCTCCGAACAAATGTACAGCAACTTTATTGACACCATTGGTGGAAAAATATGGTAAAGAAAGAGTCAATATCAGATTCTATCATACTCCTAATTTGAAAGGTTTTAGAAAATCAATCATACCTAAAAGAATCAATGAAGGTTGGGGTTTGCAACATATGAAAATATATGGTTTTGATAATGAAATTTTATTAAGTGGAGCTAATTTATCAGAAGATTATTTTACAAATAGACAAGACAGATATTATATTTTCAAGTCTCAACCATTAACCGATTACTATTATCAAGTTCAAATGGCTATATCTTCATTAAGTTATCAAGTGCTGCCTTCCCATTCAAATAAAGAGAAATATGAATTGAGCTGGCCTTTGTCGAATAAATCTTCCGAACCTCATTTAAATCTAAATACTTTTTTGAAAGACACTACTAATTTATTGGTGCCAATTTTGAAAAACCACAACACGGACAACTACAAACCTTTAGATGATCCATATACCGTTGTTTATCCAGTGTCTTCTTTTACACCGTTAATGAAACCGGGCGTAGATTATTCAACGGAGAAACAATCAATCTTGCGTATATTATCACACTTAAATGATTCCAAAGTTAATTGGACTTTTACAGCAGGTTATTTCAACATGCATCCAGATTACAAAGAGAAATTAGGATCATCTCTAGCATCAGGTACCGTCATAACAGCATCCCCACAAGCTAATTCTTTTTATAAATCCAAAGGTATTTCATATTACTTACCTGACGCCTATCTATACAATTCAAAACAATTCTTGCATCATATAACTCATGAAACTGAGAAACATGGCAATATTAGACTACTAGAATGGAAAAATGGTGTCGTTAATACAAGCAAAGGTTGGTCTTATCATGCTAAAGGAATTTGGTTGTCTTTACCTGAAGAGCTAGAACCTTCCATCACTATAATAGGTAGTTCGAATTATACAAAGAGAGCTTACTCATTAGATTTAGAGACTAATGCTATTGTTATTACAAGAGATGATGATTTGAAAATGAAAATGAAAGATGAAGTTGATAATTTATGTAAGTTTGGTGAAGAATTAACCTTAAATGATTTTGAAAATGATGATAGAAAGATAAGTAAAGGTGTTAAATTAGCTGCTAAGATATTAGGTGGAATGTTGTAAAAAAAAAAATATTGTTTTGAATTTATTGTTTCATTTATTTTAGTATTCTAGTTTTCGGTTACTGAGTTCGAAGTAGCAGGAATGGTTGTGCTTTTTGTCAATGATTGTGAGTGTTACTTTCCTTGTTTCTGTGTTTTATTTTTGAGTTTGTCATATTTTGTTCTTTTTCATCTTGTCCTTATTTGTTCTTCATCCTTTATAAAGCTCATTTACGTTTATACGTTCATTTTCTTCAATCTATTTTTATTCGTTTCCGTGGTTTTTAATTTCTCCCTTCACTTTATTTTTGTTTTTTGTTGTTGATTTATTTCTTGAGTTCGTTTGATCGTTCTTGCATTTTCTCATTTACAGTTAACATTGCTACTTATAATTATAATTGTTATTCTTACTGTTGTGTTTTTTCTATATAGTATTTTCAAAGAAAGCCATTCTATTATAGTCTTGTAACTGTCGATATAAAGTTGCATCGTCGTAACCAATAGTTTGATTGATTGATTGACTGCCTGTACCTATATATCAGGTTCATATATGTAAAGTCGCATCTTCTGGGGTATCCAAAGCTGAAATATCTGGATATTTTTACCATGCTAAATCTACGTGAATACTAGCATACTATACCCATTTCCTCTTGTGATTATGTTGACTTTCCTCTAGCGCACTCATACAGAGGTGCAGAGACATCTTCATCATCTTAGCTTTAACTTTAGACTGTTTAGTCGCTTCTTAGTTCAGACATTTTGAAAAAGTAAAATGACAATTTCAATAATCTAAACAGAAAAAAATAAAATGTAACAAACACATCAAAAGATAAATAAAAAAGCGATGGACAAAAAAAAAAGGATTTACAAATAAATGGAACATGAAAAATCAAACACCACCAAAGTAATTAAATAATAAAAGTTTATTTTTTGTGAATATGTATATAACTGAGCGTTTTTTTGCATTTTTGTTTTGTTTTGTTTTGTTTGGTTTTGTCTTGTTTAATTTTTTTTAGTCTATAAAACTAAGCACTGTTTCCTCCTCTTATTCTTCTTCTTTCTCTAACAGACTCAGCTAAACCATTCAACACTGAGATGGTATCTTCCCAAGAAATACAAGCATCGGTAATTGAACAACCATATTTCAAAGCGTCCTTACCACCGTCCTCTAAGCTTGGAACATTTTGTCTACCTTCACAAATATTACTTTCAATCATTAAACCACAAATACTGGTATTACCATTTCTGATTTGTCTACCAACTTCGGCGGCAACTTTGGGTTGGTTTCTATGGTCTTTATTAGAGTTACCATGAGAACAATCAACCATGATTCTAGCCTCATTTTCACCTAAAATCTTAGCTTTACTTAAAGCTGCTTCAGCTTCTTTCACTGAAGCTTCATCGTAGTTAGTACCTTTCTTACCACCTCTCAATATAACAAAAGTATCTTTGTTACCTTCAGTACCGACAATGGCGACCACACCAGGTTTGGTAACTGACAAGAAATGGTGAGGATGAGAAGCAGATCCAATAGCATCGACTGCAACACTTAATGAACCGTCAGTACCGTTCTTAAAACCAACTGGGAATGATAAACCAGAAGCTAGTTCTCTATGTAATTGTGATTCAGTAGTTCTAGCACCAATGGCACCGACTGAGAATAAATCGCTCAAGAATTGCGGCGAAATGGTATCTAGCATTTCACCTGCAATTGGTAGTTTCTCAGTTAATTTGACAAATAATTCTCTTGAAATTCTTAAACCTTTGTTAATATTGAATGAACCATCGATATCAGGATCATTGATTAACCCTTTCCAGCCAACTGTAGTTCTTGGTTTCTCTAAATAAGCTCTCATTACTATATGTAGTTCACTTTTCAAAGATTCATTTAGTTCGGCTAGTCTATTGCAGTAATCTAGTGCTGCCGCTGGATCATGAATAGAACATGGTCCAATAACGATCAACAATCTGTCATCTTTACCATTCAAAATATCACAGGAACCTTCTCTACCTTGAATAATATTTTTTTCGGATTTAGCAGTCAATGGGAACTCATGTTGTAATAAATCAGGTGGAGTCAATGGATTGTAACCTGTGATTCTCCAATCTTCTAAACGAGATCTATCACCAACGTGTGGGTTTTGCATGAACATTTTATTAGTTGATGTTGGAGCCTATTATATTATTATTCTGTGTTAGTGGTTGTGTCTTTGTTGTGTTTTTTAGAAGTATGTCTCTCTCTCTTTCTCTGTCTGTGTGTATGTATGTATAAAAATGTGTATATGTGCGAAAAAAAATGAGCCAATATTTTGTTTTTTTTTGTCCTCGGTCTTTTATTAATTATTTATCCGTCACAGTAGATCTTATAAACAAGTGACTTAAAACAAACCAAAGCGCTGTGAATGCAACAAGAAGCAAATGGATAATATAACCAAACTGGAGTAGCTGACCTATAGACAACAAATTAATTGAAATAGAAGAAAGTCATTTTTCTTTTTGCTTGTTTCTTTTTTTTTCCCGTGTGGTCGCATTTTCGTTTTTTCTTTCTTTCTGGCTTTCGGTCTGTCTACATGTGGGGAGATGGACGGTTTTGATGTAGTCGGTGGACCGTATCAGGCAATCTGGACGCCTATCTATAATCGTTCCTCTTGATATCATTACATCCATGAAATGTCGAATATAATCTATAATAATCTTTGACGTATAAAAAATACAATCACAACCATATTATGGAATCGTTAATCACAGAAACTTATCCAAATCGACCCTGCCGTCCGACAAAATCGACGCTGAATAATTTCCGAGTCGAGACCATTTTAAGAAAATCGAAAAGAAAAAGGCCAGGGACAGGGACTATCTATGTATGGGAGGGTGTGCTTCTCCGATAAACGGGTGAATGTACAGAATGGGATGGGCTGCTTTAAATAGTAGTTTCAGACATGTAGACAAGTTTGGTTGAATGTCGTGGTGTAAAAGTTATCGTACTACTTGATGATACAACTGGAATGACTAAGAGACTCAACTGGACGGAAAGAGAAAAGACAACAGAGGGACGAAAAACAAAACTCAAGCGCAAATCATTTGACATAATGTGTGCGTGCGTATACTTACTGGCATGATTGCTAGTTAATGTGTTGTATATTTAATACGTATTCAAGTATGCATCTATATTCAAAAAGCTAATCTGGAGTAAAAAAAAAATAGGCCGGAGAAGAGAAAATAAAGAGCCATTTTATTATATATGTACAAACCACCAGTAGTCCAAATTTCAAAAAAAATCAGTCATAGGAACAAATTTTTCTGTCACTTCGCTGTAAAATCATTATGTAATCATTATTGTCTGCCTGACTTATCCCGTACAGCGGGATAATAATCACTTGACACCGAATCACCTGGCCCATTGTACTATCATATCATATCATCAAAGTCGAACTGCACCTTTACAAATCTCATCAAAAGTGCTAGAATCCAACTGTCTATAATTCTTTACTGTTGTATCTAACCAATAAACTACCTGTTTCCCTGTCTTACCATGAGGTAAAACAGGGTCTCTAAATCGTTTCTTTGACACCTTATGATTATCTGTGAATTCCACATCATCAAACCGAACAAAACATGGTCTGCCATAATGCGGCAAATTCTTGTACACGTGTTCTGCTATTTTACGCAAGATAATACTTTCTTTATCTTTTTCTTGTTTGTAATTTTCTATTAGTTGAATTATTGCATACCCGCATCTACCTTCATGATTTGGCACTTTGGCACCAACAACCACAGCCTGATGAATCTCTGGAAGACTCATCAATTCATTCTCAACTTCAGTAGTGGAAACATTCTCGGATTTCCAACGATAGGTATCTCCTAATCTGTCCACAAAATGTATACATTTATACTCATCGTATTTCATCAAATCATCTGTCCTTATCCAGGCATCACCTTTTCTGAAAACATCTTTAATGATCTTAGAATAGGTAGCTTCTTCATTATTTAAGTACCCTGGGAATGTAGCTTTAATATTCTTAGGTGACAACACTTTCATAATCAATTCACCCTTTTGCTCAATGTCAGGTTTGGTGCATAATCCCGTTTCAGGATCTCTATAGATTAGATTATCATCATCTTCACACATCTTAACTAAAGTATACTGTGAAGATAACAGCTTATCCGCAATCCATCCATTGTTTCTAATCGCACCCACACCAACAACACCATCTTTTTCATAGCAAGTGGTGGCAAAAGGTGCCTCTGAACTAGCGTAAAACTCACCAATTGCCGAAATATTGAATCTTTCTTTAAACCGTAACCAAATATCAGTTCTCATTCCATTACCATATGCTAATCTGACTTGTTTCGAATTACTCACAGCCAATTCATCTTCACTGATTGATGGATTACCAACGAGATAACGACAAACTTCACCTACATATTGAATTGTGTTGGAATTAGTCATTCTTACTTGTTTCCAATAAGTGGTCAAGGAAAATTTCGAGCCTAATGAAACGGTGCCACCATTATTGAAAATTGGTAAAACGCCTAATATCGATGCCGTTCCATGGTATAACGGCATCGCTGTGTACATGTTTGTAGTTGAAGTTATTCTCATGGCATGAGGGAATAGAAAAGATGCGAAAAACACTTTCCGCCACGAATTGACAGCTGATTTTGGTAAGCCTGTTGTGCCTGAAGTATATATTAATAATGCTGGGTCCCAGTATCTAAGTCCATGATCTCTTTGTGTATCAGGAACACGAAGCTTTGGTAATGATAACGAAGAGTTCTGTAGATGTTGAATGAGAGAGCTTTCATTAAGGTGTGTTATTGTCAGATTTGGTAATTCAGAAACGATTTCATCTTTTGTAGCCAAGAAAGTCATGAGACAATTGTTATCATCAATGAATACTTGAGTAGCATTAACAATTTTCAACGAATGAACTAATGGTTTATGACTTAAATTATTATTAACAAAACAAGGAATTGCACCAATATTCCACAAAGCAAACCATAAAACTATAAACAATGGATTATTAGCAAAATAAAGACAAATGACCTGATTTTTCTTTACTTGATAATCATTGACTAATATATGGGTTAATTTCAATACTAAGTCGTAAATTTCAGAATATGTATAGGATTCAATTTTGAAGTTTTGAACTGAAGTTGAAGTTGAATCGGCAACAGATGAAGAAGAATTAGAAGTAGAGCTGGTACGAGATAAAGGACGAACAAATTGTAATGCAACTTGAGAGCTATTTTTCAAGAATGATCTTTCCAAAGGATACCATAATGAAAACTTCTTACTCACGATACATGTGTATGTGTGTCTTAGAGTTTGGTAAATTGTATTTGGAGCAAGGTACAAATCTTCACGTATTCTGTAATGCAGATCAAATGATCTCAGTGTCTTCATTATTGGATTTCTCAAAAGAATGAGAGTAATTAAAGCCAGGGGAAGTAATAGAAGAGACATAATTATAGCCCAAGCTAGATAGAGAAGACTAACCAAAAATGATATTCATAGGCAGCAGGACTCAACACCTGTTTTATTTTCTATAATTACTATCAAAGAAAGATAATAATTAGCCAACCTATGAAGAAACAAAGAAAAATAAAGCTACAAGTGCAACAGGAACAAGATAAACTCCTACTGATCTGAATTTAATCAACTGTCCAGTCCCTTTCCTGTTATGTTTTTTTTGGTCTAAATTAATGGGCGGAGGAATCCACCTGCACCGCCGCCTCCTCCTCCTTAGAGCGATAACGGTTACATCATTTTGATAATTACTTCTGCTACTGAAGCGATGGACTCTTTAAATCGATCAACGGAAATATTCATGAAGACATTAATTGAATAGTATACAGCAAGTATAAGTATATAAAGATATAAAACGAGCAAGCGCAAGAGAACGGGGTAGTAGAATAAATAACAAAGCACAAAAGCATTTTTACCATAAAAGATAGCAATGTACGATATGGCAGGCAACTCGAGACTTAAGTAGGTGTCCACATTTTGGACCTATATCTACCTGAATCTCTTACATATACCAGTAACCTCTTTGGTTAGTTTCAGCGATAACGGAAGGCCAGGTCAAGAAAGTGGTCAGTAAAGTGCCCCAAACAGCAATTCTCTTAGCGTGACCACCTAGTTCGGCGAATAATGGGTTTGGGCCAATTCTTTTAGCAGCGGTTTTAGAGGCTTTGAAAGCAATTGCAGCGGCAGACATTTTATAATTGATTGATTGAGTGGAGTTGTGACTTGTGATAAAGTAATCGCTTACTGATAAAGAATGATAATGAGGAAAAAGAATGAAGTGTAAAAAGTGACATAACAAAAACCCAGAAAGATAACGAGAGGGAAAATACATATTTATATAGAAATCAGTAACAACAGAATGTATTTGATGGGACGGTCCATCTTTGTTGCATTGCATACATAAGTCATAGAGAGACTGACACTGACACTACACTGAACTGGTGCAATGCAATACAACACAACACAACACAAACATCATAACCGTAACAGCGCTTTTGACCCCACACAAACGAGCGAAACAAAACGCAAAGGATAATAAGCAGGGAAAAAAAAAAAGAAAGACCGAGAATTGAGTGGTGTGATTTCCGAACTTGTTTGTTATGTAAGCACAGCACTACTCTCTCTCTATGAATTGTATGTGATTAGGTAAGTTTCTGCTCTCATCTTAAAAATGGTGTGATTTTTGTACCGCCCCACACGTCCTGGTTATCATCGCCTGATTTACAGACGCAACCACACAGTTTGGTTCGGTTTGGTTTGGTTTGGTTTGGTTTGTCACGGTGGGCTGAGATGGTTACAAGAAGAAGGTGAATGTGAATGCAAGATGTCAAGTCAGTTCGGAGTTGCTTGCATGACGGAATGATACATGTAGGTTCGCTGGCTACTGGTGAAATTCGATAGTCCGCCGAAGACTGAAACAGAAGAATATCTGGTCTTCTCCTATTCAGTACTTGATGGTCTGATTCGGTTGTTCTGTCCAGCTCTAAAGCTGTGGATGTATATATGGACTGATTATATGTAGATGTGGTGCAAAATAAGTTTGATTACTCAAGGATCAAAGAGTGGAGTAGTGGTACATCAAAAGAAAAACTCAAAAAGCTAGCAGATCTAATTAACGATAAGCAAAAAAAAACATAAAAAACAATTTGTTCCATTAAAAGTAATAAGCAAGATTATATATAGATCTGGCTATGTACTTTCTGAAACGATTGAAAACGTACATTAAAATATTCGACGGAACTGGAAACAATGCAAGGAACAAAAAGAAAAAACAAAGGTATCATCTGATCTCAACTTGAACAAGATAAGGCAAAATCAGGAAAACGAGACGCAACAGAGAAAGAGAGAAAAAAAAAAGAAAAGGTATGGCACATGTCTTTTTTAATTGATAAAGACTGATGATAGTTAAAAAAAAATCATGCAGCATTCTCTGCTTCAACGGAAACTTGCTCTATAGGTTCCGCATAAGTAGAAACGGTGCTAACGATATCAGTTTCCAATTTCTCATTAATAGCAATAGTAGAACTAACTGGTTCAGACTTATTTCCTGCGATACCTCTAGCAGTTAAGAAATTAAAAATAGGAGTACCATTAACTTCATCATTACCATTGAAACCATCAATGAAACCGAAAAATCCATAAAACACATTCTCTTTAACTTCCTCTTCATAAATCTTATCATAAATATGTTTCATCTTGAACTCATTCATATTTCCACTGAACTGATCAAATGTCAACGGATTGTATCCAAAATCCTTCAATTTTTCATTATATGAGTCATAAACTGGTTGCTCTAACAGCAATCCCAAAGCTGGAGCTCTTGGGATGTTGACTTTAGAAGGACCAAAAGCTTCTTTGATTCTTTCTAATGGACATCCAGTTCTAACCACTAGTGTGGCCATACCGATCATTTTACGAATTTGATGCAACATGAATGACTGGCCATGGATTTTAATAGAGACCCATTCTGTTCCTTCGACCACAATAGGGTCGGACACAGTGATTGTCTTCATGAATCTACGTGCCGATGGGTCTTTAAAAGCTTTACCGTTGGTGAAATTGTGAAAGTTATGTGAACCAATGTAGTTGCTCAAAGCATCTCTGACTAGTTGTAACTTAGATTCGTTGACTCTAAATGAACGACGAAACTCATTAGAAATACTTTTCAGTCTCTTATTTGCTTCTTCTAGCATAACAGTCATTGGAATTTGTTCTTGAATGGCAACTTGAATTTGTGCTTGTAAACTTTCAGTAATTCCTTCTTGTAATAGCTTTTCATCCAATTCTTTCCAAAACAATTCCCCTTCTGGATCTTGTCTGGTAGTGCCAGGAAATTCCAATTCAGCTTCTCTGATCAGTTTAGCTAAAGGAGTGGAAGGTTTAGGAGGTAAGAATGAATAAGTTGGCATTAAATACTCGTAAATTCTAGACGAACACATCTTACGACAATCAAAACTTTTATTAACTCGTTCATAACCCCATAACCTTATCTGTTCAGGTAAATAGGAGTTCACTTTCTCAACAATATCTGAATCTTCCACAATCATCTTCAATGAGATGACATTACCAGCAGCATGCACACCTTTATCGGTTCTAGCAGCCCTCATAAATCCTGATTTTTTCAAATCATTAGAATTGTTTTTGGATATGGCGCCCGCTTTAATGAACGCTTCAAATAAATCACCTTCGATAGTTTTAGCTGGTGGGTTAAATTGCATACCGTGGTAGCCTGTTCCACAGTAACCTATTAAGCATGCAACTTTCTTTTTAGGACGACGCTGTTCATCTTTAAACACTGGGTTTCCTTCATCATCTAAGATACGTCTAAAAAAAAAATTGAAGAAAGTGAAAATTAATCGAGATTTCAATTAATTATAAAAAAATGTTAGTAAATCATCATACTGTTCACAAAAAAAGAATATTATCATCACCATGCTTTTATTGAAAAATAAGACTTTAAAAAATCTAAAATCTAAAAAGATAAAGCCTTATTTTTCAATTCCATCATCTTATATCCCTCCAAAAACATACCCACGAGTCGGGGTTCTTCTCCAAGAGTCGCTTCTTTCTTGCTGCTGAGTTGTCATTGAGGGAAATTTCTCCTTTTCTAACTTTTTCCCACTGTGATTCGTCTGCTCCTTTGTAAAATTTTCTCCCTTGTTGAGTGGAGTGTGTAACAGGATCTTGTTCATCTGAAACGATGATCTGTGCATCAGAGTCGTTCTTGATGGAAACATCTTCTTGTTGCTGTTGTTGCAGCTGCTGGTCTTGATTGCCGGCTTGCTCTTCCGTTGAGACAGGAATCTCTTTGAGTTCTAAATTTGCAGACATTGTAGCGCCTACCTCTGACCAATATAAATGCGTCGCTGCTAACTTAAGAAAGCTGAACAAATCGAACAAGGCCAAACTCAAGGGTCAAATAGACAAGACTGAAAGACACAAACCGAGAAACCAAACTGAAAATTTTCCCCAGTTAAGAGAAATCAATGCTGTGTACGGATGTCTTCGCTGTTCAGCCTTAATGACACATGTTTCAGATCTGGCAGCGTTCTGAAAAATTTTAAGATTTTCTTTGTTAAGTCTTTTTTTTTTTTTTTATCTGAAGGACTTATCTGTAGTTGAAGGGAGTGATGGAGACAAGACATGTCTGACTGATTATTTTGCTTAAGCTTGGTATATACACACATATAAATAAATACTTACAATGAGACCATTAACAGAAGAAGAGACCAAGGTCGTTTTTGAAAAACTGGCTAACTACATAGGAAGAAACATTGCTTTCTTGGTGGACAACAAGGAAGATCCACATGTTTTCAGACTACAAAAAGATAGAGTTTATTATGTTTCCGATAAAATTGCCAAATTGGCCAGTTCTGTCTCTAGACCTAACTTGATGTCCTTAGGTATCTGTTTTGGCAAGTTTACAAAGACTGGGAAATTCAGATTACATATAACATCATTGAAATATCTTGCACAATATGCCAAATACAAAGTTTGGATCAAACAAAACGGTGAAATGCCATTCTTGTATGGAAATCATGTTCTAAAAGCACACATAGGTAAGATGTCTGAAGATATACCTGAACATGCAGGTGTCATTGTTTTTTCAATGTCCGATATACCTTTAGGTTTCGGTGTCTCTGCTAAGTCTACGATTGAAGCTAGAAATTTACAACCTACAGGCATAGTTGCTTTTAGACAAGGTGATATTGGTGAATATTTAAGAGAAGAAGATACGCTGTTTACCTAAGTACCCTGGTACTGTTTTTTGTCATCTTCTACTATTATCGTTGTTGCATTTTCTGGGTATCTTGGGAATTCTTTTATCATTTTGTAGTTCATTTATGTATATTTATATCGCAACATGAAAACAAAAAGTTTAATTGTTTTAAGTTTAGAAACATACACTATTAGAAGAAGAAACTATTCAAGGGCATAAGAATCCCATAAAAAAAACACCATGCACGTATATCAAAATCAACATCCAACTTATTTCTTACCTTTCTTCTTACTTTTCTTAGCAGGAGCCTTTTTTGAAGAAGCTATAGTAGGAACTGGAGATGATGATTTAACGTTAGAGATATTCAAAGCCTGTTCAACAGAAACATCGATTGCACCACCTTGTGTATCCTTAATGGCACCTTTCTTACCTTTCTTCGGTTTATAATAAGAACGGTCTTTCAAAGGTAACCATCTTTCTTCATCGATCTTTTCAGATAAATCTTTAGGTAAGCGTTTTGCTTTAGTTCTTTCTTTTTTAGCAACTTTAGCAGCATGTTTCTTGGCTGCTTTCTTTGAGGCAGCAGATGTTGTTGAATGGTCTGAGGATTTTGTGGTTGTAGATGACAACGAAGATGAAAGAAGCGGTTGCAATCCATGTGAGATTAGCGTATCTGTGTCAATACCTGAAATTAATGGAGCAATATCACCTAAAGAAACTGTTGTTTTAGAAGAGGAATCATTCTTTAAAATGATAGACACCAATTCGTCTTCTTTTAACTCTTGTAGTTTATTAAATAACTGAGTAGATTTAGATTCATCAAATGACATCAATTGGAATCCAACAAATTTTAAAAAGTTCAATTCTTCAATATTGGATAATTCTTTCATTATCAACTCATCAAAAACTTTCAATAAAAGCTCTATCTTGGCATTCTTTCTTTCTAAATGATCATAAAGTGACAATAGTAAACAGACTATAGATGGTGTGGTCAACCTATTGGAATCTTGTTGGATCGAACCTTCCAACAAGGTAGCTGCGTTTTGCAGCTTTCCTCCATCAACACTGAATTGAACTGCTATTAAAACTATTGCTAAATCATCAAGATGATTTTTTGCATATTGAAACAGGATTCTTTCATTTGATGGATTATCTAATGTGTCAATGGAAAAATTTGGAATCTTAGATAACGTACTTAACGCAGAGGGTAATAATGAATTATTCTTGAAAAGTTGACCGTATTTGGAAGCGGCCTTGAATACAGATTTTCCTGACTTGAAAGCTAGTAAGATTTCATTTCTTTGCAATGTTTTGATTTGTGGTAATGTTAATCTATCTAACGCATTATTCAAGCTATTTGGTAACAACAATTGATGGTATAATGATGCAGCAGATTCTTGTTCGTCTCCTTTGTCTGACAATGAAATCAAGTTGTTAGTTATCAACAATTTGGAAACCGGGTCTTTCAACGTGCTCAAATCGAATTGCTTCAAAATTGAAATAGCTTCATCGTTTAAGTTTAGTAATTGTTTAACATAAGCGATTTGGATTTCAATAGGTGTTAATTCAGCAGCTTTTTCATCATCATCGTAACCTTCTGCTAGTTTACATTTCTCATGTGCAGCTTCCAACAATGTCAACGAGTCGGAATAATCACCTTCGCTGATCTTGATCAACGCATCATTAAAAATCTGATCATATGAGTTGTCATGCTTGCCTGAAATCAATTCATATGAAGCATTACCGTTCAATCTCTTCAGTTGTGATAAAACGGCTCTCTCATTGACACTTAAATCAATTACACTTTCTGCATTTTCAGGAATATTAGAACTTAACAAATTCTGGTACAATTTCAAAGAGTCTTCTGTCCTTCCTATACGGTAATAATGTTGAGCTAAGATATGTAAAAATGCTCGGTTTTCATTTCCTGATTGCTGTTCTGCTAATTTATCTAATGATTCTGAATCATTGACTTTGTAATAAACATATGCTTTTTCAATCAACAATGATTCATCTGAGGAAATAGATAAATCTTTATGCTTTTGCAATAATTCAACAGCTGCAGAATAGTTATCCAAGTTGATCAAAGCGACAAGGCACTGCTTAAGGGCTTTAAGATTGGATGGGTCTTTCTTCAATATTTGAGAACCGAGCTCAAACACTTGTTTGTGAGAATCTGATTTAGAGTAAACTTTCAGACTTGAAAGTAGATCAGTTAACGAGGACATTTCAGTTGGTTAGGGCTAATTCACTTTTTTAATCGTGAATTATATATAGGTACCAACATCGACGTTGAACACACTTCACTTGACAGAGAAATATTTCAAATACCCAAATCACTTCCAACACTGGAAACTCAACAACACAGGACTCGACCAGAAACTGAGCAGAAACTGAGACTGAAAACTCAATTACCATTTTGCTTATGTCATTCTGGAAATTTTTAATTCGCCTTAGAAGTTAGTTAGTTAGTATATTAGTATTTGAAAAATCTGGGTGTTATCAGAACGGTTGGTTAACGTTTTGATAAGTGTATTTATCTGTAACACCTAAATAGAAATATTTTAGTTTCAGAGACAATAACTACATAGGTAACTTTTAGGAATGTCAACCGTTGTTTCTCTTCCTTCAAAAGCGAGTCTGTGTTGTTTTGTTAGGCCCTCTCTTCCCTGGAGTATCCCACATCTCAGATCATATGCTACAAGTGTGAAAAGAAAGTCGTACACCAATTCAAAGGGTAAGGCTTTGAGGGTTCCCAAGCCTGCATTTGAAAAGAATAAGCATAACTTGATCAAAGTTAAACTTCAGCCGAACGGTGGTAACAAAGCACCTAAATGGAAGTCTCGAGTCAAGAAAGAGGAGGAGTTACCTGCATATAAATTTGGATCATATGCTGGCCTTTCATTGCCTGAAGAGAAAAAAAGAGAATTTATATCCGATATGATCTCCAAAATTACAGATTTCAATGAACTAAGGTTACTTCCAGAAGTGAGAACTGCATTGATCAACGAAATTAAGAAAAGTACAGTGTTAAGAACTCAGAATCATATAAGCAGTATAAAAAAAGTGAAAACAGAAGCAGAAATCGACGGGTTGATTTTGAGACCAACACCTATCCAGACAGCTGCTGTGAAAATAATTAATGCAACAAGAAGGCCAGGTGAGTTATTGAAAGTATTCACATTAGCAGCAGAGACTGGATCTGGGAAAACCTGGGCATATCTATCCCCATTGTTCCATAAATTGAAAGAAAGAGAAATTCAAGAAAAGCAAGATAATATTGATTTACACGGTGGCGAGACAAAGAAACCAAAGGCAGGTATCAAGTCTTTGATAATGTTGCCCACTCATGAATTGGTTGATCAAGTTTTCGAAACAGTGAGCAATGCAGGTGAAGAACTTAATTTGAGAGTTGTGAAATGGGATACCGATTCTAATTTTAAAGTGTTCATTGAAGATTTCCGCCAAGGTATTGATGTGCTAGTTACCACTCCAGCTAAATTATTGTCGTTAACTAAATATGAGTCTATCCATAATCCACGTTCACTATTAGGTTCTGTCGAATACTGTGTTGTTGACGAAGCAGACAGCTTGATGGATCATTCGTGGATTACTGATACTTATGGCATTTTGAAACTGTTTTCCAATTTGAAGGATTTGATTTTTGTTTCGGCCACCTTACCTGCTGATTTTAACAGAACTATTACTAAGCTATTCCCAATGGCGGTTCCTATCACAACTCCATCTTTACACAAGATACCCAAATCGATTGAATTCAGAGTCGTTAATGCTAGTGTGAGGCCGTACAGAGGTTCCAAAATGAAAGCTATGGCACAAGCCTTATATGCTATACATTGTGATGGTACAGAAGAAGGATTTGAAAAAAGAGTTATTGTATTCGTCAATAATAAAGACGATTGTGTTAAAGTGGCTGAAAAGCTAGAAACAGCCTACAATCATGACGTTAAATATATCAGCAGTGACGATACTCCTGAAGAAAGAAAATTGAAGGTGAAAGAGTTTGTTGAACCTCCTAAACCTTTAGAACCAGGAGCTAGACAGACGTTAAAAGTGTTGGTGTGTACCGATTTGGTCTCCAGAGGTATTAATTTCTCTGGTATTAGAAATGTCATTTTGTTAGATATTCCAAAGACAACTATCGATTTGGTTCATAGAGCTGGTAGAACAGGTAGAATGAATCAAAGTGGAAGAGTTTTCATGATTATGCTTGACAATGACAGAAGTGTGGTGAAGGGCCTACCTAAGATGGTCAGAAATAATAGAAGATTAGCTTGATATCATAAGGTGTATTTAAGATTTCTTAATAAGTAGCATTAGACTTGTTTATTTTTTTTATAGTTTTTTTTTTTTTTGGTGCATGTGAGTATTTTCTTCTATTCATGTATATATACTTTTTTAAGAAAAAAAGCGAAAACATAGATTAATAATATCGGAAAAGAGGAAAGCAACAATAACCAATCAAAAATTTATTTATTCAATAATCTATCGATGCTAGTGTCGTCGTTGTAGTACTCCCGATACTACTTCCAGCTGACCAATGGACTTTGTTCTTGGTAACCCAAGGATGCTTACCCACATCACTTAGCGAAATTCTCTTATCAGGGTCGTACCTCAGCAACTTCTTAATCAAATCGGCAGCTTGACTAGACACAAAATTGGGGATTTTGAGATCCACTTTAGCAATTCTCTTGTAGGTCATGTTTGAATTTTCTTCTTCAAACGGAGGTCTACCAACGACAAACTCATACATCAATATACCTAACGCCCAAACATCTACTTTTTCATCGTGTGATTTGGCTTCCACCATCTCCGGTGGCAAGTAATCCAGAGTACCACACATTGTGGTTCTTCTTTGGTTACTAGGAGCATACACAGACCAGCCAAAATCAGATAATTTGACCTGATTGTCAAAATGTAATAGAATATTCTCCGGTTTCAAATCCCTATGAATAATGTGTTTTTTGTGTAGATAATTCAAAGCATCTGCTACTTGATAGATATAATGGGATGCAGTCACGTCATCAAACCGCCTCTTTTCTTTAAGCAATTTATATAGTTCACCTTCGGCAGCGTACTCCAATATCAAATAAACATTTTGCTCGTCGTAAAACCAGCCGTACAGACGTAAGCAATTGACGTGTCTCACGTTAGCTTGGATCTCCACTTCTCTTACAAATTGTTTTTCTACCTTATATGACACTAGTTCTCTCTTATCCATAACTTTCAAAGCACAAACAAAGCCTGTCTTCTTCTCCCGAACACAATACACTTTACCAAATTTGCCTTTGCCTAACTTCCTACCAAGTTCAAAATCAGATATTTTCCAATCTTTCTGTACTAGGAGTCGTTGATGCTGATTTTGTTGGTTGTAATTATACTTTGGAGAGTTCGTCCTTCTAGCTGTATTCAATCTATCAAAAACAGATGATTTTCTACCTGTCGATATACGATTTAATAATAATGAAGAAGAAGCTGCTGTTCCAAGTGTAGAACGCTTCGCTTGTATACTGTTGTTATCGATGTTTGATAGGCTCAACTTTGACAGAGCTTGCCTTTGATTAGCGGAATGCAGCGATTTCTTAGATGCAGGAGACATAGGAAAATTCAACAATAGTTATAAGCAGGTCAATAAGATTTATATAATGTTGATAATTATATATTTTGTAACAGCTTAACCAAAGGACTTCATTTGTTTAGAAATAGATCAAATGCCAAAAATACAAAATACATAAACAAACAAACACCCTTTTCAAAATCGACCGGTTGATTATGTAATGGAATAATCTCTATCACACAACTTTTTTATTCCCGACGCGTCGTTCTGTTCTTCTGAGATGGGAGTGCGAAAAAAAAAGTGACGATCAAAGTGGACTTGTTCAGGTGCAAATGAGATATATAACTCAAGAAGTCGTGTAATGTTTCTATGTGTTTACAGTGTAGCAAGCTATACTGTCGGAATCCGACGGCATCCGACAACATTGGCTCCAAGATTGCCTTCTCAGGGGCGCCCAACTCAAGAGGGTGCAGTGTTAGATTAGATGCCATGCACGCTACCAGAAGTATCGGAGTAAGAACATATATATACGGCCTGGAGTTTGGAAGCCATGATCCTCCACATGGATGACAACTGAAGCTAATAGCAATATAGACTGCCGGGTTTGTATATAATTAAAATATATGAGCAGTTTTATAAGTGGATTGACATTGTCCTTTTGAATTTACCTCCAATGCCTTCTTTGGGGGACGTCGCATCTCCGAGATGCATGTAAATCCTACTAAGGCTGTAATTATGATAGTTGTAATAGGAAAGTGTTCTAGGATTAAAGGAAGTGGGTGGGGATCAGCGATAACTCGGAGATGGATGGATCGTGGAATGTACTGAAATGCTGTAATCTTTGATGTGAGAGTGGTTGCGGCCTGTCTCTATCCAGCAAACTCATGAATTATTTGTCCTCAAATATGAGGGAGTACGGATTGGGGGAATTGGAGGCTCGAGCTGAAATCGCAAATCCATGCAAATATTTATTTCCGGGGTAGCTTTGTATCACTTGCGGAATCGGTGCCATAGACATTGATATAATTGGGATACTAGTGTACCAAGTGTACTCCGAATGATTCATATATATGTGTTTTTGCTTTTGTATATCACTGTACATTGTACATTACGAAACACCTAAAATACCCACCAACAATTATATCTCGGAGTATCGAAAAACACCCAAGTCGCCGTAGGCTGTGATCAACGTTGCCTATTTGGGACATTGGCAGGTTGGCTCTGCCGCACCGACCCCACTATATAAGAATCTCGATGTTTGCTCTATAGTCCATTCTGCTCGATAATTTTTCAAGAATCCTTCTCTTGTATTCTTTCTCCTTCCGTGTCCTTTTTTTGCCAGCATTTAGCTACCTTCGTTTAAATAAAGTGGAATTTGTATACATATTTTATCTCAATCATCATGTCCAGCGAGCTAAGATCAAACATTATTGATATAGGGCCATTACCAAGACCTGATCCAGTCATTTCCAAAGATGTTCTGTCTTTATTCTCCTTGAAAGGTAAAGTGGCAGTCGTTACAGGAGGTTCCAAAGGCATTGGCTTTGCCATCGTTGAAGCTTTCGCCAGCGCTGGTGCCACTGTTATAATACTATACAACTCTACTCCAGTCGATGAAAAGGTTGAATATATTAAATCTAAATACGGTGTTGAATGCCAAGAATACAAGTGTCCGATCGATGACTATAAGGTTATTAATCAAGCGACCGACGAAATAATCTCTGATTTTGGAAAGATTGACATTTACGTCGCCAATGCTGGTGTTGCTTGGGATTCTAAGGATATTTTGAACATTCAAGATGATGAAGAAGCTGCCAGAGAATGGAGAAGAATTTTTGAGATTGATGTGGATGCAGTTCATTATTGTGCTAGATCAATTGGTAAAGTTTTCAAAAGACAGGGATATGGTTCGCTTATTGTTACTGCTTCCATGTCTGCTCATGTTGTCAATTTTCCACAACATCAAGCCCCTTATAATGCTGCTAAAGCTGCCGTACTACACTACTCCAAGTCGCTTTCTGTTGAATGGGCCGGTTTTGCTAGAGTGAATACGATCTCTCCAGGTTACATCAAGACTGAAATGGTGGACAACTTACCAAAGCATTTGATGGATGAATGGGTCAAGTTGGTTCCTCTTGGAAGATTAGGTCTTCCAAAAGAGCTAACTGGAGCCTACCTTTACTTGGCCAGTGATGCCTCCACTTATTGTACTGGTACCGATATTAGAGTTGATGGTGGTTACACTGTTGTTTGAATAGGGAAGTATTAAAGTACATGCACTTATTCCTATATACAAAAAAAAGACATGTATGTAGTATATTCTTGTACTTTGATCTAATTTGCATTAAAAATTTATTCCAAATACAACGAAAAAATAATAAAAAATTAATCGACTTCTTCACTTGTAATATCTGATCTCACCTTCCAAAAGAAGAAGAAGCACCTTGTAGCATCTTTGAGCCTGTGGAGTACCTGAAGCTTGCTGAACCAACATCTCAAACGTTACCCTTGGAAAGAAGAAAATTAAACTGACACGCGGCGCTTTCAGATCTGAATCTCGTTCAGGAGAAATAAAAAATAAAAAATAAAAATGTAATAATAAATGTAAATAAAATGCTTTTGCGCGTACGCTTCCCAACGCGGTAGTTTGTCCGGAGGCCGCTTTTGCATTGCTTATGTAATTTTGGATTGGGCGCTAATTGCCCTGAGACAGACAAAAAAAACAGGTTACAAAATAAAAGGGGAAAGTGCACGTTATACAGTTTCTTGTTTGAACCATAAATATTAATATAAACGTCTATCCATAGACACTCTTTTTTTGGAACTTTTTCACTCTTCAGCGGTTGTATTAGCCTGTTTATTACATTGACTAGCCATAGTATTACTTAAAAAACGATCATGGTGTTGTTGAAAGTACTGAGACCACAAAGTAGAGCCTCTTTAGGAGAATCAAGAACCAAGAGCAGAGACGAAAGCAACTCTAATACCCAGACAAATCCAGTTATAAATTTTTCCAGTTCGTCTGGCACTGGGGCTGCTAATATGGATTTTAATAGACCAAGGCCTCAATCAAGTAGTTCTATAGCATCAACTTTAACGAGATTGCAAGCTAGGTTATCAATCGGCGGCAAGGAGAGATCTAGATCTAGGTCTCCAAATAAAATAAAGACAGCGTTTGATGATTTACCAAGTGCAGAACTGAGAGCATGGAAAAATCAGAATCAAGCTGTTGATGAAATTGGTAACAATAAAGAAGTCGACGGTTTACCAAGGAAGAATCCGGATAATCTAGTCCAGGAAATTTCTAACGTCGCAGAATTTAAACAGGTGCAAAATCAAGAGAGCAATCCTCCTATTGCTAAAGAGCCCAATGTGATTAATCATGAATCGCTTAGAAATCTTGGGCACTCATATATTCCAGGTGTCGATGAAGTGATCGATATTGAGGCAGGTATTTTATCTATCGGCTCTACTTCTCCAGAAGCCAATCTAGACGAAGAAAATGCATTTTTGCAAGCCGCTGTCAATCCTGCTCCACAAGTTTCGTTTCCTGTCTTGACAGCAGTTTCCAAATCGGTTAGGTCACACCTTTCAACCTTGGGAGATCAATTATCAAGACATCTTAGTTCTTCAAGAGGTGCAGATTCAGTTGATAGTATTCACCATCTACATCGAAATGGAGAACAAAGGCCATTGTTGCCATTGAATTCGGCCGATTATGGAGCTGGGTTTGGTACTATAGTAGGTGGGAGATCAGCGAGTGTGCATCTGTCAAATCAAGAGGTGACTGTTACCCAAGGCACTAACTTAAATTATAAACTAGCTTATTTTACTTCTGTTTTGGTCGTTATTGGGTTATTGGCCATAATTGCATTAAAACTGCTTTAAGAAATTTTTGTATAGGTATATATTGCATAGGTGTTTTTTTGGAATTATCACTCAACTTTTTTATAATCTAAACCTTTGATCATTTCTGTTCTATATGTAGTAGAGGAGATTTGAATGCTTTGCAATTTCAACTAGATTAATACTAAAATCAAAATATTTCAGTAGGAATACCAATAGCTGGGGGTATTAGTTTGTAGTTATCACATGTTTCTTAAGACAAATGTCATCTTTGTAGATTTGTAAGTTACTCTATAAATTTCTTCGTCCCCGACAACTTTAAGCTTATACCCACAAACAAACAAAACATACTAAGAATATGCATGAGAAGAAAAGTTGAGTTTTTTAATAAACGTCCAATTATCTTGTTTTGTTGTATGCAATCAAGTTCTGTACATAGTACTGAAATAAATAGACAAGGATTGCTAGTTCTTTGAGTTGTGTCACAGGAGTGAGCAACAGAATGAGCGATGAGAAGAGAACGACAATATAAGTAGTGAAATTAGACACATAGCGTCTAAAGAGGGCACGTAACTTATTAAAATGACACTCGGTAGCATGCTGGTTAGATATATATGATTAGATTTCGGAGTCGTGGTTCAGTTACTGGTCCAATTTCTAAGATTGACTGATTGCAAAAGCGTTATGACAAATTTGTTGTTGTTTTTGTTTTTGCGGTGCTTTTTGTTTTCAATTCTTTTCTAAATTCAGCGCTCGCTTACAATTTTTTTAGAAATTATTGTTGGAGACAGTTAGTTATGTGTGATTTAACTTTACTAGGCATACAGATTCATGAGCAATGTAATATATTAATATCTACATATCAAATGAGAACTAGCTGTAATTTTTCGTCTAACGTCATCATTTAATTTACTGCATGTTACCGAAAGATAAAATATAAAAAATGTTTGGTTCAACAGCTACAAGCGATAAAAGAAAACCTTACCAATATCTGAGCAATAGCGGTAACAGCATCCAATCTCAACTTCAGAGGAAAAATCCCCATTTTGATAGATCCAAATTAATTAACAAGCCAGGCAAAGCCGTATCACATTCCGACTTAATCTTAGATCCAACGACAAGCTCTTTCTTCGAAACTCAAGATTTACTAGAGACCGGATCACGTATAGACGAACAGATTGATCATAACCAACCTTTTGAAGAAACACCCGAATCAGTGTCATCATTTCTCACTGATGCAATAGGAGGGGCGCTCAATTTACGCGTGCCTCCCTACGTTCAACATGAGCCACATTTACAACACCATGGCGAAGCAATTGAAGGAATCTCATCAGTAGTATCGATCTATGGAAACAGCATCGAATCTAATGACTACGCTGCAACTCACTCTCCTACAAGTACAACATTGTTATTAAGCCCAAGCTCCGATGTGGTACAATCCAGATCAATATGGAAACTAATATGTGAGAAATTTGGGATCAAAGTTCCTGAAAGCATAAGAGATTACATAACATCACATAAGTTTTACTTTATCGTTCTTCTTGTGTTACTTATTCTAATAATCAGTTTTACCGTGTATTGGTTAACAGGATGTGATAAAAACCAGCTGCTTAGCTTTTGGTATCACCTTTTGTGTCTTTTAGGATTGATAGATTGTGTTAACGCAGACAGCCATTAGAGTCTAATATCGGATTAAGCGCTAATAATTGAAAAATAGAAACCCAACTGAACACGATTGTGACTTGACAGATATTGTTTTTTTTTGTAAATCTCAGTCTAGAATTTTTTTTTTTTTTTTGAGTAATTGATTTCAAAAATTTTCAATCTTTAATAGTAAGCAAAAGATAAATGCCTTTAAGACAGGGAACTGCATCATACATAATTCAAGAACCGCTGTGGTAGTCAATAATAAATTATACTTAGAGGCCTAAATCAAATGACACAAAACATAGAAACTCCAGCTCATCATACTAGAAGTCATATAACGTTTGACAACGACACAACCTCATTCGAAGCCACACTGCCCAAAAAATCAGAAGAGAAACAGATAGATTCTGAAGATTTCGATTCCGATTCCGATGATGACGATGCACCAGAAGAAGAGACATTACAGTCAGGAAGGGAATTGCTATCGAAAAGAAAACAAGAAGAACAGCATACAATCGAAGAACAAAAAAGAAAAGAGAAATTGAAGAGAAAAGCCATCGATGAGAAACTGCAACAGCAAAAAAATTTGAAAAAAGAACAGAAACCAGTGCTTGCAAGCGAGAGCAGTAGCTTGAGAGACGATGAAGAAGAAGAAATTCCTGATGTATTGCCTCTTCATCTATTAGAATCTTATAAGAGCAATGAAGAAGAAGGAGCAGATACTCAAATGAAGCCAAAGAAGATAAAGTTCAACCAAGACGGAAACAGTATAAGTTCCGAAGACTCCAAGTTGCTGAAAAAAGCTATAATTAAGAATAAACTGAAACAAGCAAGATTGATAAGCAACCAATCGTTAGTTGCAAATAAAGGACCAGTGAGAGTGAAAGTCTTGAATAACAGGATAAAAAGCATTAGTGTTATTCCGGCTAATACGATCAAAGTTAAGAAAGATAAATGGTTAGGGAGAAAAAGTTTGAAAAGAGGTTAGCGATCATTAATATATGTATTACAGGCATTTTGAAATGCACAGAAAATTTTGTCGGTATGTATGTATGTATAAGTAGAATTTTATTCTCAATTTATCTAAGCGAAAGAAATATTGAAAATTCGTAAACCAATCGTTTATTAGTAGGTGTTCGGCGGAGGAGGAGGAGAAGGAGGAGAAGGAGGGAAAGGGGATTCAGCTAATCAACGCCTTCATCAATCAACGTTATAAGAGTAGGCACAATCATTCCTAACAAGCAAACAGCTAAACTAACAAACTGTTGTCTCTTAGAACCATTACTATTAGAATGCTCCTTGTTGAACATCTCATGTAACGAATGAAACCCAACGTATAGGAACGAACCACCACTGAAAACAAGTAATTGCCCACTGAATTCAGTCAAATTGACATCGAATAACAAAGTTAGAATCAAATAAGTTAATATTGCACCAGTTGGAGAGCTTATTGAAAAGATACCTATATGATAAATGACTTCTTTTTTAGATATCGAGTGATGATTAGAACCATTGTTTAAAAGTAATGACGACAATGCAAATGACGTGGGTAGTTTATGAATAAATATAGCTAATACTATCATTGTTGATTTCACTGATATTGAAGTATCAGCAGCTGCTATTATTGAAGAAGCTAGTGCGATACCATCCGTAAGTGAATGGATGACTAGCCCTAATGTGGTTGGATTTTGGAAAGCGGATTTGATCAGTTCTGATCTAGTTTTTTGCAGTTCGGTATGATTGTCATAGGGTGATGACAATGTTGGTAAAACTGGGATGCTGTTAATACTTTTATTATTATTGTGTGAAGCTGAAGCTGAAGTTGACGTTGTTGAAGGAGGAGATATTAGTCCTGTGGATTGGGATAATTCATTCATTTCATAAGCTTGCAAAGACATAGAACCTATATTCGGATTACTAGAAGTAGGGTGGCTAAAAGAAAAAGGATCATTAGGATTATGAACATGAACATGTCTATCATTGTTTAAAATGGTACTAATACTATCAATTAGGAACAAAGTGATAAACCCGAATAAAAGCCACAATCCAATTGGTTGCTCTACTATGTAATGATTCAACCCTTCCTGAATAATCAAGACCATTGCCGTGGATATTATCAAACCGACGGAGAAATTTGAAACATATGCTAGTTTGGTTGGGGACAAATTCATGGATAGAGGGATAAGACCAGCTAAGAAAGAACTGAGACCCATCACTAAGGAGTAAAGTAATATGGGTTGTAAAGTCGACGACATTATTATGGAGAGACAATCAGACAATTTATCAGGGAATCTTCTTTTCGTCTATCGGGACGTACCAGAAGAGAAACAATTGAAATGCATAGTGAAATATTAACAGAAGATGGGATTGAAAGTAAACTAAACCAAAGTAAACTAGAAGCTCAGTTCACCCATCCCAGCCGAGGCCAGTCTTATTATCGTTTTTTTATCTTTATCTGGAGACCACACTGTGTAGAGGTGTACTCTTTAATTCAAAATTACGAAAGACCCGTCGATCGGCTGAAAAGAAAAGTTTGCGTCGCTGGGCGGTGAAGTCGCTGGCAATTGATCGTACATCGTACATCGTACAACTCCGGGGCATTGGGATTGTATTAGCTAATCAAATACATGGCCTTTTTCTGGTAGGTAGAAGTTCATATCGGCGTCTAGCTACTTAGTAAAGGTAAATGAACAAAAGATCCATTAAAAAGCCATAAAAGACAAAAAAAAACACAGAGCATAAACTTCTATTACATAATCACCTCAGTAATCCTTATTATTATTAGTAAACAAAAAGAGCTGATTGGCCGTATCAACTGGGGATTGTGTCTTACCATCTCTCTTTCACGGGAAAAATCCTTAAGTTTCGGTATTCAATTCAAATCATTATTTTAATAATTTCAGAAAACACCAAGGGTGATGTTCATTCAAACAGATTATAATATACATATCAGCTCAAATCAGACAGCATAGTTACTTAGAGATTACTAATCCAGCCAACCAGATCTTACGTCACGCATTACCTAAACAGCCACCACTGACGCACCTTCCCAAACAGGCAATAAAATCCCAGCGAATCACACGCCGCACATTACATAACACAACTCTTCAGCGACCAGAATTAGACTAGCACACGACCCGCACACTTCTGCAATAGGCTAATGACGGGCGGCCTTTCTGACTTTCTGGCTTCCCGCTGCTATCTCATGTATATATATATCTCAACACAGGTGTCTTTTCTCTCTTCTACTAGTATATATGTTCTAATCATAACCATCATATACACCACTGCTGTCGAATATATACCCATAAGAATACTGAGCCATTGTGTATAGGTTCGTTCCCATCTACTGAATCTCTCTCTCCCCGAAAAAAAAAACGAGAAATCTTTAAAAAAAAAAGTCCCTGTCTATTATTTGCTCTGCGAATCTCACTCAACCTTTTGAAGTTTTTTTTTTAACGACCAACATCTCAATTCTCTAAACATCTATTCTTCATTGGCTCTTCTTGAATTTCCCTGTATATACTTATTCTCTCACTGATTAGAATATACATATATATCTATATTTCATATCTATCCATCTCTATTAATTTTTGTGTCGCCAATTATTACAGAGATCCATTTGTACACAAAAATCACTCATACCTTAAAGAAAACTTTCAGAACAAATTCATTATAGTTTTGACTTGTTTTCTTTTTTTTTTTCACTCTGAATTTTTCTGGTATCCCCCTTTAAACTACTGTTCTTCAAAACACACCACCTACTTGTACAATATAAATTACCCAAGTTCCAATCAAAACCTATCAAGAAAACTATAGATATATATAGAGAGATATATATATATATTTATGCTCACATAAACACTCAATACTCACATACCCATATAGAAAAATGTTATCAGCGCCTGTTCATCAATCTCCTATCACAAGTATCCATAACATTCACGCTTCACAACAACAGCAACAGCAACCAAAACAACAATCACAAGAACAATCGCCTATAAATAAGTTCAATAATAAAATGACCACTTCACCTACTCCAACTCTTGGAAACGCTCCAATTGAATCTTCCCAACAGCCATGTGTGACATTGAATGATGATGAACTTGAGTTAAATCTGCCAACTTTACAAGTGACAATCGGTTCTAGAAAATCTCAACTTGCTGTGGTCCAATCTGAAATCGTTGCTGAATCAATTCGTAAAATATATCCAAATTTCAAAACTCCAATTACTAAAGTTTCAACTCTCGGTGATCTAGTTCAAAACAAACCTTTGTATTCATTTGGTGGTAAATCAGTATGGACTAAAGAATTAGAAATTTTGCTATTGCAGAGTTTTGGAGATTTTGAAAAAATCGACATGATTGTTCATTCCTTAAAAGATGTGCCAACCGTTTTACCCGACGAATTTGAGTTGGGAGGTATTATAGAAAGGGAAGGTAAGTTTATTTTATTCATTCATACTTACATTTTGATTTGAAAGTGTTTGACAAACACAAGTCTGTTTAAACTTTTTGTTCTTTTGTTTGTGTTGTTTTCCTTCTTTTTATGATGAGATTCAAAAGATTAATTATAGACGTTAGACTTCCTAATTCTATTGAGGAGAAATCTTTTATCACCTGATTATTACAGAAGAAACTAGACAAGAGAGAGACTTGCAATGAGTTTACCTTTTACTTGTGGCACCATTGTGACATTATGCGAGATTACTAACATTCTTTTTTTTTATTTTTGAAATTAAATTTAGACCCAAGAGACGCATTAATTATGAGATCTGGATCTCCATACAAAACATTATTTGATTTACCTGATGGCTCAGTTGTAGGAACTTCATCAGTGAGAAGATCGGCACAGCTACTGAAAAATCATCCAAATTTAAGATTCAAGTCCGTTAGAGGAAATATTAATACTCGTTTGGCTAAACTTGATGACCCTGAACAAGGTTATGATTGTTTAATTTTAGCTTCTGCAGGTTTACTAAGAGTTGGATTAGGTGATAGAATAACGCAATGTTTAAATGACGAAGAAATGATGTACGCTGTGGGGCAAGGTGCCCTAGGTATTGAAATTAGAAAAGGTGATACCACAATGAAAAAAATCTGTTCCAAAATATGTTGTCCCGAATCAACAATAAAATGTGTTGCTGAAAGAGCTTTACTAAGAGCTTTAGAAGGTGGTTGTTCAGTCCCAGTTGGTGTTCATACTGAATATAACAACATTTCCAAAGAATTGACTTTGAAAGCAATAGTTTTGAACCCTGAAGGTACGGAATCTGTTGAATTGAAATTATCTAAATTTATTATTTCTAATAATGACGCAGTTGAACTTGGTAATGAAGTTGCTGCTGGTTTAATAGCTAAAGGTGCTAAAAAAATTCTAGATGCTATTAATTTCGATAAGATTAATGAAATCAAACAGGCTGGTTTAACAAATTTGGAAATTGATGAAGGTTTATAATAAAAATTAATAAAATATATAATTTCTTGTACTTAATAATATATTAAAAATCATAATGACAACCCTAGGGATTTTGGAGAGAATGAAAACACTTGCATAACTAATTCATCTTGTAGTGTCTCTCATCAGTCTGCTTTTTCTTTTTATATGATGTATAACGTCTACCATGCACACTTGTTGTGGTGTGTATACTTTCAATTGTCAAACACCATCCCAACTGTCCAACTGTTTGAACTTACAAAAGATTTTCACACTTTGCTAAAACCTACAATAAGTCGTACTTTTTTTTTAAATTTGAGTTGTCATAACGATTATCGCTGTCCCTTTTTGTATTTTCCGTATTATGCATGCATACGGGTCTGTAAATTCATACATAAAGATTGTCTCTCTTATGTATAATTGATACGGGTGTAAGTAATGTTTTTTTTTTCAGATTGTTGTCTTAACATGATGCAGTGCACAATTTTAGCAAAAGCCCGACTCGATGCAACAACAGATATTCAAGATAAGAAGGGAATCTAGTTCCACAAACCATATGTTTCTCTGCCACCCTTTTGGTATGGAGTCGGCTCTGGGGTGCACTTCTTCTGTTACCTGAACACTGAAGAACACAACATGTAAAAATTCGAAATGTTTTCTAGTCCACAAGCATGTGTTGTCTTTTTCTCTCAAATTTCCTGCAAAAGTTTATTCCTTATGCAAGTTTCTAAAATGGATCCAAAATAAAAAAGAGAACATCACACCAAATCCACCACAACCACCAAATATAAGCACCAAATAAGGATCTCTTGCCCATAAGCTCAACACTTCCCCAATTAAACTACTCACCGCATTACTAGCCAGAAACAGAGCCATCACTAAACTCTTCATAGACTCGGGTGATCTAGAATATGCTAACTCGTAGCATGTCACAGTGGCGAAACATTCGCCTATAGCTTGTAGTGAGAACATCCATGCGCACCACCACGCCGAGATAGGGGCCACCTTGGCGCAATTTGTAGCACCCGACCATCCACATTCACTCAACGTGTAGATCAAATACTGTAAATAGGCACCAATTAGGGATCCTAATGAAGCCAATAAGAATCCAAATGTGATTCTAGACACTGGCCTGAAGTCAACTCTGTAGTGTCGCAAGATAGGATATAAGAAATAGTCTTGTAAAGGGATAACTATGAGGATAGCCAATGGGTTGAAAGATTGAAACAAATCGTTAGGGATTCCATCGGTCTGCATTGAACCTGCCTGGTTAATTTGAATTGAAGAAAGGGTTCCATCGTTCAAGTTGAAAGGAATGAAGTATAGGAAGATGACACAGGATTTAAAAGTAGACCGAAGGTCGGATATAGTCAATGGGGATGATAAAGTTGATGTAATCTTATTATTTACAGGTTGATAATCGATTGTCCAAAATTGTCCTTTGAAGATTCTAGTTATCCAATTGGGTCCGAATAACGATTTCACCATCGGAGTTATCTCAGTGAATACTGATGTGCCAGCTGGGGGATTCAATTCAAGTTTAGGTTTCAAATAAATCAATAAGAAAGGTAAAGCTGCATATAACAGTGCAGTAAATAAAAATACGCACCAAAATCCATATCTTCTTTCAATTATTGATGCAAATATAGAAATCATGCATCCAAAATTGATAAAAAAATAGAAAATTAAACTCATTCTTTCTAAAGTTGAATTATATTCCACAATGACTAACTCTCCAGTAGGCAACTGTTTCAAATAGTCATCTTTGTCGATGTATTGGTCCATTAGTAAAGGTAATAAGTTTGGTTTAATAAAACCAGCACTAAATGCAATAGTCACTATTGAAATAACAGTTAATATCAACGACAACCAGACAGTTTGAATCACAATGGGCAAAGCAGCAATCACCAACATGAAATGACCAATTCCTCCAATCAACGTACCTATACAAACAGCTTTGAACTTCCCGTATTTAGTATCTGATAGATAACCACCTAATAAAGGTGACAAATAGGCTAAGAAACTTAACAACTGAGTTAAAAGAGAAGCCACTGATAATCCCAAACCTAACGCGCCTGCACTTTCATTAGGATTATTGGGATCAATAACTGCTCCTGTGGTGGAACCTGCCGGTAAGCTCCTTTGCAAAAAGTTGTTAAGACATCCAGTTAGTCCATAGTAAGACGCTCTTTCAGCTAGTTCAACGAGACAGATTAAGTATGCTATTTTCGGTATAGATCCAGATATTTTACGAAGTTGTTGACGTTGAATATCTGTTATTGGAGAACCTTGATTTATCGTTGTGAATGAAGAAGAAGATAATGATGGTGAAGAGTGATTTGTTTGCTCCAATTGAGTTTTGGAGATTCGTGGAGATAACGATAAGTGATGGAGTTCCATATCTTGATTGATATCACTTCGTTT
Source organism: Ogataea pilisensis (assembly GCA_003707685.2). Taxonomy (NCBI): domain Eukaryota; kingdom Fungi; phylum Ascomycota; class Pichiomycetes; order Pichiales; family Pichiaceae; genus Ogataea; species Ogataea pilisensis. Next base: position 141,265 of record PPKM02000010.1, read on the forward strand.
GTCAAGTAACGTGGCATCTTCTTCAGTATCTGGTCGAAGTCTCATAGTACCAGTTTAATAATAGTCCTACTGCCCGCCCATTCAAATCTCTTTTTAAACCTCTGCTAAATCAAAATATTATTACCTCGTTATCTGTATCGTATACTGAAACACTGTATTTTGAGATAGTGTTTCATGGACTTCAGATTATCTGGCACTGCCTGGAAAAATTGTACCTCAAAGAATCTTAAGTGAAGTCGATCGACGATTCGACTCACCTTTTTTTTTCTTTCCCTGTGTTAAATTGATTCCTTGATTCCTTGACACTTTCTGGTTTTTTACATTATTGGTTTCATCTTATGAACAACGATATATATCAGACGAGGTGTGGATCCGAGTGATTGCGTAAATAAGAGCCATCTATTGAAAGTTAACACACTTAGTTATCACCAAGATGGAAGATTCAGAGTTAGCAGCCATTAGAGCTGCAAGATTATCAGAAATGCAAAGAAACTCTCAAGGTGGGAATTCAGAATCATCAGGTAAAGATGGACAAAGGTAAGTAAGAAACTTTTCACCACAGACACCTTCTCTCTTATCTCAAGTTGATACAACTAATACTAACTTTTCACACGTGACCACGTTTTTTTGGCTTTTCATTTTTGAAATCAGTGCATCGAATGATCCAACACAATCGATAATGTCTCAAATACTAGAACCGTCTGCTAAGGAAAGATTATCTCGTGTTAGAATGGTCAAACCGGACAGGGTCAAAGCAGTGGAGAATTACTTGATTAGATTATTTCAGTCGGGTGCTGTGAGAAACAGGGTCAGCGAAGATGACATCGTGGAGATCTTGGCTAAACTGGCTAATGACGAAAGACGGAGTAACCAGACCAAGATTGTTTTTGAAAGAAGAGATTATGCTGGATCAAATAGTATAGACGATGATGATGACGATGACTTTTTTGATTAAGGAAGGAGACAAGGAAAATTTCGATGGAGGAATGGAGGCAACCGAGTTGATTGAATATGGGTATCAAATCAATCAGTATTTACTACAGCTAGTGTTCTTTGGGAAATACTCTCATTTCCCCTAATGAATGAAATAAGTTTTGGCGGTGGGAACTGGAGGTTTTTTATAACCTTGTCTGTTTTGTGTATTGAACTGGCTTATTATTATCCTCTCATATGTGCGCATCTCCAAAATATTGGTGAGCGTCGGATGTATTCTTAATAACTCAAAGAATGAAAAACAAAATTCTATGAATTATATACACTAGAACCTCGCTGGGTTCTTTCCTGTGGAACTTGAGACCCATAATATCAGGTATGACATTTCTACAATGATGAAACTCAATCATGAGGTCAATTAGATTATATAACTTTTTGTCAGTAATTTAGATTGAATTCATATTATTAAAATACTCCTTGATATGAATTCACAAAACACCATGAATTAGTCCCCACTGGAAAATTCTTTTTTGTGAAGGTTTCTAGATAACATCCAACGATGAATCATCTGTAAATTATCTGGAAGGGATCTTGACTCCTCTCCGATCAGCTCGAATGCTAGAAAACAAGGAGCTCAATTCTTAACATTTTATCACATTCTTCTTCGAAAATGAATAAAAAAATGTGGAAATATATTATGAATTGTAGATAGATTAGCGTATTTTACCACTACATTATATGTACATATATATTTTTTGTATAGCTACGCTATTTGTCGCTTAAAGATGATTCTATCCAATTCATCAGCAACCACCTTCCTAATCCAGAACTGTTAGTCACATTTCCTGGCGGTTGGTTTGCGTGAAGCTTCCCAAATGGGAAAGATCCCTGTTGTCGATGTCTACGTGCGCTGAAAGGCGCTTTTTGGCGGCTGTTTTTCGTTTAGCGCTGTGACGTTTGTTTACGGGATTTGAGCACTCCATAAACGGGATATCAGATATATATAGATAAAGACATAGATACACATATATATATATATATGGCTGACGAGGATGTGGTACCTTGTGACAATAGCATAGCTAATGTAAAAGACTGTAAAAAGAATGCAAGCATTATACTTACAGGGTAATAAAGCCTTACAGAACAAACCCCAGTTAGGAAAGTCAAGGGAGTCAGCACCCGCAGCCGACCGCATCTTCTGCTTTCCTTCTGCACGGAGATCTGGCAGCGACACATCACAGCAAAACACACCAGCAAAAAAACACACATCTCATCTCGTTGCTTCTCTTATCTTGACCGAATTTCTGTTTGTCCTCTCTCTTTCTGTGAGGTTCACAGATTCGCAGATATCATCGTCTCCTTCCCAAATAAGAAAGACAATCAGCTGCCTCGCACACATACCTATCGTTTCTGTGTTGACTTTCATTTAAGTACTGCCTTATTTCTCTTTCGTTTTCAATTGTTCTCCACGTTCTGCCTTCAAAAACAAATACTTTTCTTTTCTACTATACTCTTAGATAGACCAGTATATACATAGATATACAGAGTAACACCAGATAGAAATTATACATCAAATAAAAAATGGTTACCCCTCATCCATTCGACCCACTCAGTGACGATGAAATTCGTATCGCCTCTAAATTAGTCAAGGACTCAGTTAAAGGTTCACTCAAACCCCATTTCGTTCAAATGGATAGATTGGATCCTCCTAAGAAAAGTATGACCAAATACCTCGAAGCTGAAAGAAATGGAGTCACTCCTCCTACGATCTCAAGAGTCGTTTACGCTTATTACTACTTATCTGACGTTTTCTATAAAGCATTAATTAATGTCACTTATGGTCACATTATCACTAATCAGAAACTACCTAAAGGAACTGTTGGACCTTTGATCCCAGATGATGCAGAAGCTATGGAAGAATTGGCATATTCTCATCCAGCCGTCAAGGCCGAAATTGAAAAGCTGAAATTACCACCAAATATTAAAGTTGTCTGTGATCCATGGATTTACGGTACCGATGACCCAAACGAGGACAGATTCTTGGTCCAATGTTATATGTATCTTGCTAATGCTTATCATGCTGAATCAAATCATTATTCATTACCTTTGAAATTCTCTCCAGTATTCGAAGTTTTTTCTAAAGAACTTATTAGAATGGATTATTTACCAGCTGGTATTGATGCTTCAATTGCAGAAACTAAGCCATCGACTGAATTTCCATTCGTTGAATACCACCCTGATCTGAATGGCGAATCTCTAAGACCACTGAAACCTTTAATTGTTCAACAACCAGAAGGTCCATCTTTCCAAGTCCAAGGAAATAAAATTAAGTGGCAAGGTTGGGAATTTATTGTTGCTCCAACTGCAAGAGAAGGTTTTGCCATTTATGACATTCATTTCAAAGGTAGATCTGTTATTTACAGATTATCTTTATCTGAAATGACTGTTCCTTATGGTGATCCAAGAGGTCCATACCATAGAAAGCAAGCTTTCGATTTAGGTGATTGTGGATTTGGTGTCAATGGTAACTCATTGGCATTAGGTTGCGATTGTCTTGGTGTTATCAAATATTTGGATGGTGTTAGAATCAATTCTCAAGGTGAACCGATCTTAATGCCAAATACTGTCTGTTTACATGAACAGGATGCTGGTATCTTGTATAAGCATGTTAATTATAGAACTAACCATGCCGTCGTGGCAAGAAAGAGAGAGTTTGTCGTTCAAACTATCGCTACCGTTGCCAATTATGAATACGCAGTCAATATTATCTTTGACCAAGTTGGAGAAATTAGAATCCATGTTAGAGCCACTGGTATCTTATCCACTATGCCTATTGAAAAAGACGTCACTGTTCCATGGGGTACTAACGTTGGTCCACTGGTTATGGCTGCCTACCATCAACACATGCTATCGTTCAGAATCGATCCTGCGCTGGATGGTCATAACAACTCTGTCGTCTATGATGATGTCGTTAGAATGGAGAAAGATGACTTCAACAAATACAATGTTGGTTTTGTCACCGAGAGAACATTTGTTGAAAAGGCTGGTTACGTCGATCAATCACCTTTCACTAATAGATCTTATAAGATTGTCAATGAAAACGTTATCAACCCAATTTCTAAGAAACCGGTTGCTTACAAGATTGCAATGCCTGCAAGACAAATGCTATTAGCTGATCCTGAATCTTACAATAATAAACGTGCCACTTTTGCAACACAACAATTATGGGTCACCAAGTTTAGAGACAATGAACTCTTTGCTTCAGGTGAGTTCACTAATCAATCTCAAGATGACACAGGTTTAGCAGTTTGGGCTAATGGTAAGGATGACGTCAGAGATACCGATAACGTCGTTTGGGCAACTATGGGATTTACTCATATTCCAAGAGTGGAAGACTTCCCAGTCATGCCAGCTGAGTCACATGAGATTTCACTTGTTCCATTTGGTTTCTTTGATAAGAATCCTGCTCTAGATGTTCCTCAGTCGTCAAATAGCTTCAATAAGTCTGAATATTTCAAAGATGCTGCTGCTTCAGGTGAAGCTGGTCCTTCTTCATCGTCCTGTTGTAAGATATAACTAGTCTAGTTCCTTCTCCTTTATTGTTTCCCCCGCTTATTTCTTAGCTGACCTAGTTGTCCAATTTATGACATTTTTGGTTGCTTTTTTTCGAACTCAATTAATAATATTGCTCTTTCCATTTATTGTCTCTTTGGTTATATTTTTCAAATTTTATGTCGATGTCTTTTTAGTTTATAGGATCTTCATTTTTCAAATATTTACCCAGATTATTGCCTGCCTATTCATATTGTTTGATGGTTCTTTTGTTTTCCATTTTTTGTAAACTAAAGTATAATTACAAGATATACGATCTATAACTATGCACTAAACTAAATAAAATGTAACTATCATAACCTCTGCGAAGTCAGCATTTATATAAAGACGAATGAGAAGAAAACAATAATATAACTTTATGGACGTTGCTCCTACTAAAAACCTTCATGATAGAAAATCATGCCACAGTATATGGACAATGGCGCCTATTTGAAAGAGGAAAAGGAAATCGAAAATCTTTTTCGATTATTCAACCTGGATAATGAAAGTAGGCGAGGATTTACTACTAGATGGTCAAGTCACTAGAGAGGGTGGCTTTGGATTCTTTTACAAAAAAACATACAAAAGACTGGCGGACTACCTGAAGAGCTAGGCCATCATTAATACAACGGTACCCATATTCTGGCTAAGCTAATGCGCCAGATAAAATCTGTATTATTAATGGGTGACGTGAATCAAGTTCAACACCATCTCCCAAATCGAAAACTGGAGCCACTTTATGAATATATCATATCTTAAAGGAACAACGAGCGGCTCAGTTTTTCATTCTTCATCTTGATCTACTTTCCTTATTAGGAGTCCATCATCTGATGATTACTGATATTTACCTACAACTGGGAAAATCAAGAACGACGAAGCCCACTTGACATGCGGTGCATTATGCATAGATTACCACTTTATATTCTTTTGTCTTGTAGTGCAGTTGTCTAGCCGTAGTATTTTTTTTTATGGCAATCGTACGATCAACAGTGGCTTTCAAGTGAGTGATTGAGTGATGTCCTGGCACTGGCAGGAAGATTGTATGCATAGATAAGGAGATTGTTGCATTGTGGACATCTATCTACTTGTATATACACCATCAACCTTACACCACTGAAATTATAGCCGGAGAAGTCGCCGAGAGAAAGAATTACGTTGCATAATACCGAACGAACAAAAAGAAGCATACACAGCAAAGCAATCATATCTCATGAAGCAGTTATTTATATATGTAATCATCTGACAAAGACTCCATGGTTTTACGATTGCAAGAAGGAAAGGTGAAAAGTTTCACTAAATTCTATCACACTGGGAAAAATTCAAAGGGTCGCAAAAGTTGCGATGAGTATGCCCCTGAAGCACAGCCTGAAGTTCGCTTGAAGGTTCTTGATTAGGAAAGTGCTTGCCAAAGATCTATACCAATAATACTATGCTACACTTTCTAAATCTGTATTGACGTGAATGAATAGCTCTGTCTCGAAAGTAGCACTAGTAGCCGTGTTACGGGGGTATATATCAGCTAACAACAAAACTCTATACTAGCCAGGCCAATAGCCGGAAGTAGCTTTTCATTTGTATAAATATCATCTGTTTCTCCTAGTTTATTATTCTCAGATATATGGCCCCACCTTTAATTTTTTATTTTTCATATTGTTCAATAATCACTAAAACTTTAGGCCTAGCTACTTACTTATTTATAGAAAACAAACCATGACTCATCCATTTGACCCAGTTACTGATGCTGAAATCTTGATAACTTCCAAGTTAATCAAGGAAGCTACTAAAGGTGCTGAAAAGCCACATTTTATCCAAATTGATAGATTAGATCCTCCTAAGAAAGATATGGTTAGATACCTGGATTCTGAAAGAAAAGGTGTTACTCCTCCGCAAATTTCTAGAGTTACTTACTGTTATTACTATCTTGGATTAGAATTCCACAAAGCGTTAGTTAATACCACTTTTGGCCACATTATCACTAATCAGAAGTTACCTGAAGGGACTGTCGGCCCATTATTAGCTGATGACATCGAAGAAATTGAAATTTTAGCCACAAATCATCCTATAGTCAAAGCAGAAATTGAAAAATTGAAATTACCTTCTCACATTAGAGTGGTTTGTGATCCTTGGATGAATGGTACCGATTCCGTTGAAAACAGATTGCTAATTCAATGTTATATGTACTTGGCTAACGCGCATCATCCAGAATCCAACCATTATTCATTGCCTTTAAAGTTTTCTCCTGTTTTCGAATGCTTGACCAAGAAATTCATCAGAATGGATTATTTGCCAGCAGGTCTTGATGAATCTGTTTCTGAAACTCAACCATGGACTGAATTCCCATTTGTCGAATATCATCCAGACTTAAACGGTGAATCTCTAAGACCATTGAAACCTTTGGTTGTCCAACAACCAGAAGGCGCCGGGTTCCAATTTGAAGGTAACAAGATAAAATGGCAAGGTTGGGAATTCAGAGTTATTCCTAATGTTAGAGAAGGTTTCGCTATTTATGACATTCATTTCAAAGGTAGATCTATTATTTACAGATTATCTTTATCTGAAATGACTGTTCCTTATGGTGATCCAAGAGCACCATATCATAGAAAACAAGCTTTTGATTTAGGTGACTGCGGTTTTGGTGGTAACGGTAATTCATTGGCTTTAGGTTGTGACTGTCTTGGTGTTATCAAATACTTAGACTGCAGAAGAATCAATAAATCTGGCGAACCAATCTTTTTGCCAAACACTGTCTGTTTACATGAACAAGATGCCGGTATCTTATACAAACATGTCAATTACAGAACTAACCATGCTGTTGTTGCTAGAAGAAGAGAATTTGTCGTTCAAACTATTGCCACTGTCGCTAACTATGAATATATCGTTAACGTTATCTTTGACCAAGTTGGAGAAATTAGAATCCATGTTAGAGCCACTGGTATCTTATCCACTATGCCTATTGAAAAAGACGTCACTGTTCCATGGGGTACTAACGTCGGTCCAATGGTTATGGCCGCATACCATCAACACATGTTATCGTTCAGAATCGATCCCGCTCTGGATGGTCATAACAACTCTGTCGTTTATGATGACGTTGTTAGAATGGAGAAAGATACCAAGTTGAACAAGTACAACGTTGGATTCGTTACTGAGAGAACATACGTGGAAAAGGCAGGTTACGTCGATCAATCACCTTTCAATAACAGATCTTATAAGATTGTCAATGAAAACGTTATCAACCCAATCTCTAAGAAACCAGTTGGTTATAAGATTGCGATGCCTGCTAGACAGATGCTATTAGCTGGTGAAGACTCATACAACAATAGAAGAGCTACTTTTGCGACTCAACAAGTGTGGGTTACCAAATACAATGATAACGAACTATATGCGGCCGGTGAATTCACTAACCAATCTCAAGTCGATACCGGTTTAGGTGTTTGGGCTGCTCGTAATGATAATGTTAGAAACACTGACAATGTTGTTTGGGCCACCTTAGGTTTCACTCACATCCCAAGAGTTGAAGATTTTCCAGTTATGCCTGTTGAAGCTCACGATATCTCCATTGTTCCATTTGGCTTCTTCGATAAAAACCCAGCTTTGGATGTTCCTCAATCGGTCAACAGTTTTAACAAGTCTGAGTACTATCAAAGTAGCTCTGAAGGCAGTACTGGTACTTGTTGTAAGACTAACTTATAGATGCTGGGAAATTAATTTGTGATTTAAATAGAATCGTCTTGCATGTTTGGCATTTCACGTAAAGAAAGATAGGAAGATAGTTATATATAGATAGAAAGAATGAAAGAAAGAATTAAATAGCAATGTTATCAAAACAGCTCAAAGAAGTAAAAAGAGTAAAACGTAAATAAACGGAGCTTGTGAACGCGTATGTGTGCGGCTCGCTCAGCTTTTATTTCTTTTTGTTGGAGATCTGTGGTTGATTTGATTTGCTTGTGTTTACTTATTTCTTTACTTTTGTGACCTTTATAGAACATTTGTTTTTAACAGACCCCGTCCGAATTATATACACATCGAGATATAACATATTATTAGACATACTCTAGCTTAATTGTTAATTTCAGATAGTTATTACTATAGTGTAGCTCACATAACAACAACAAAAAACAACACATTGTACATAACATTGAGAATCTACACATCACAAACACAAATTCATCCTCACATCAAATAATGTCCTCTCTAAGAAATGACTGTAATTGGAGACGTCGAGCCGATATATAAGGATATAATTTCTTTGCATACGCTTTTCCGCTTCATCTTTAAGTTTTACAAATGTGGGGGTTATGTATATTGTTACCCATTTAAAAATAATTACTTCCATGGAAGGTTTGAAGAGAAATACATAAAAGAACTCACAGCATTGAATATTAAAGGGGATTACTTGAAAGGAGAACTAGGAAGTAAGATGTCAAGATTGACAAGTAGGAAGCTGGGACCAGCATATCAGGCTAGCAATCAAAGACGGCTCTCATGGGAATCGGACTTGAGTAGTATAATCTCCTTCTCTTCTCACGATTCGTTGTCGACAGCGTGGCCTGATAATGGAAACCTTTTTTCATCTACATCACTGAAAAGTGAGAAAGATATACAAGATAGGGACACCAAAACAACGATTTCTACGTTTTTCAATTATAATAAACACTCCGAAACTTCATTCAGTCCTTCAGATCTTGTTTCGACGTTCAGCGAAGCTAAAGAACATTTAATTTTGCCCGACGAAATCTCAGAGCAACCTGTCAAAGATGTTATCAAGCTGCTGAAGTCAGCCATCAAAAAACAGGAAGAGGAAAAGGCAAAGACTGATGTACATACTACAAAGGGGGCATCTTCAAGATATATATTATCTAAGAATGTCAAATCCAGTAGTGAAAGTCGCTCAAAGGAATCAGTGGAAATGGACGAGTTTACCTTTGGTGCTGAGTTAGAGTTTGTTATGTCTGAAAATGATAAGAATCTGGTTAGACAACTCTCCAATGAGATCAAAAGAAACAATTTGGAACCACCGGTTGAGGAATATTCAGAAATAGTACATAAATTTAGCAGAGCTTTAATCTTGTTATCTGCAGATACCAGACAACTGTTGGAATCTTCAAAACAATTGTCACATTTTGGTTGCTATTGCATGAATGTCAAAGAATCTATATTTCTGAAACATCCAAAGACAGTTTTTAGTTTTGTTGCGTTTTGGGCCGTTGCTATGTCTACCTGGCTGTCCCTCTCCCATTATGAAAGGCACAGAAAGATTCGTTGTTTATCTTGTGTGCAATCTGGTTATTCTTTTGCGGACAGCGAAGAGTTACAAAGGTTCATGGAGTCAACATCTGCTGTCCCATCTTCAATTGACAATGACTCCGACACTGACTTCAATGGCTGCCTTGGTGGTTTAGAAGGCGTATATTCTTCTTCAGAATCTTACAATGGTGATGTTTTACGAACTCCACCGATGTCGAGATCTACTTCTCATCATGAAAGCAAAGGGTCAAGGAATTCTGCCTCTTTTAATGAAAGTTGTGACAATGACTATGTAAATGAGTCAAGTGTATCTAAAGGGAAGTTTTATGGTCAATCTGAATTCAAAGGTGTTACTGGTGATATCAAACTGGATGATAAAGTTTCTCCCGTTTCGGCAGCTTTCTCCGATTTTGAAGGCAGCGAGGAAGCTGTTGTTGAAGAAGACGAGTGTGAAGATCACGATATTGACTTCCTCAAGCATGATCACAATGAGGCTCGTCATATTGACGAAGATACTGGAAACACTACCGTTGCCAACGATCTTATTTCAAATCCTCTAGTCGAAGGTTATTATCCAAAATGCATACCACTGCTGACTCCTCCAGCCACCAGACGAGCCGCAGATTGCCTTGATTCTTCATTGGATGATATTACCTTAGATGTATTTTCTACGCCGACCCCTAAATCCAGATCTATTGGCATCAAACAACTCAGGGGCTCATTTTCCCGTATTAATAACGGTGTGGATGTGGCAAACATGACCTTTTCAAATAAAGTCGATAAATTTGAACAGTTCAGTGGTGGTAAACCGAAAGGTGAATCATTCTGGACCAGAAGCCATCGCTTCTTTGCAGGACGCTCTGAAATTGGACAAGAAGATGATGCTGATACTGCTACAAAAAATGAGGAAGCCGTTGAAACGGTCAAACCAATACTCCGAAAATCAATGACAAACCAATTGGGCGGAAAAAAGAAACTCTCTTTGCCTAAAATGAGACCAGTCTCTGCCCCAGATCAAACAAATACCGAATTGGTTACGGAGTTTTATGAGCGAAAAAAAGAGATAACAGGGCAGCCAATCAGATTCCGTTCCATCAGAGAAAGATTGGGAGATTTACTTGATGCTAGATTAGTAGAAATGTCCCAATCCGCAGAATTTAGAGGACAAGTAATTCATCCTCGTGAGTCTTACCTGAGATTTGCTGATCATAGTGCAATTGACTGGAATTTGCTAAAATTTCAAGAGAGATTGCCTTATTTCCTTGCATTCGAGAGATTTTATGACGATGTTTTAGTGCATTTCGAGGAGTATGACGATACTATCGTTGGCGACATTGCAGGTGTTTGTTTAGAGTTTGGCGAAGATTGGTCACCTATTGTCTTATATGCTGCTGGATTGTAAAATAAGAAAGATACATATTGCGTGTGTGTTCAGGGCTCCATACTAGCGCACTCGTCTAAGTGCTTTTATGATTTTGGAGCATGTTTTATTCCTCTCTTTTGATTAATAAAATTTTGTATTTTTATTCGTTGCTTGTTTCATCTATTTATATGTATGTAATGACAGTTCACAGACTATAAAGTGACTAAAAGTGAAACAATTGTGTGGCAATAACAATATTGATAAATAATATACATAAAATACAGGTCCATATCCAACCTATGAAATGAAATAGACAAATGAAGAAAAAAAATATCAAATCAGAAAACCGATAAAACAAGCATCTAGAATTCTTTCAAAATTAACCCATCTATGATATCTGTTAAACATCAAGGTCCCATCTTTACCAGCGCAAGACATTAATATGTCAATGCCACCAGGATGGAAGTCTAAATACTGCGTCAGATTGTATATTCTCTTATCCAAGCAAATCCAATAATCATCAACAGTGCTGTGCTTCTTCAATTCTTGTTTTGTAATACGCACAGGAAATGCGGAAGGGTCGATACCTTTGACGTTTTTCTGTCTCTTAGTGACTTCCCAGTCCATTGCTGAGTGTCCAGGTTTCAAGAAAACTTTCTGACGTCTCGGACCTGCTCCAGATGCATCCATTATACGTTGTGGGGAATTCAACGATGGGAACACTGTACCTCGATGGGCATTCTTAGCTCGGGAAATCCCAGATGGTGAAAGGAAGGAAGACGTCTTGTTTGGTGAGGATGACGATGCAGAGCCTTGTGTTGTTCTAATTGGCTCTAGTTCTTGCTTTTTTAGAGCTTGCAGGTTTTGTTGAGTAGACAGTGGAGATTTAGATGAGGTGGGCGTTGCAGTCGAGTTTGTTGACGCTGTGTGTTGGACAGGTATTGATTCTGGTTGCAGCTCACTCTTATCTGCCACATGTGGAGTTGTTGTTATCGTAGGTATCATTCTGTACGCCTCCTTTCTCTATGTTTGGTGTATTAAGTGAATTCCAGTCTGACTTTTCGGTGTGTATATCAAGAGAAAAGAAAAATGTCCAATTCAATAGTACCAATGTACTCAACCAATATGACACACGAAGGATTGGAATGAATTAAATAAGGCTGTGCAGATGACTTTCAATTTGATCCTGTAATCATTATCACGTGATAAACTTAGCTGATTATAATCTGATTCAGACTTCTTCAAATACGTTAAGCAAGTACTGTTTGAATGGAGTTGGCTCACCATTGATTGATTGTAAAATCCCATTTCCCATATCTGTTGGGTTCAAGCTATTTTTGCTTTCGTTTGCCTTCAAAAACGTATAATTAGGGTTTTTTACTAAAGTGCTTGGAGAACTGAAGTCATCAACTTGTACACCCTGATGATTGACAACGTACAACTCTTTCGAGTCTTCTATAATAAACCTGTTTAAAGGACTTGAAATAATCACATCTACGAGGAGGTTATATGAGTGATGAATTCTCAATTGTTGTGTAATACCACTGATGGAACATTCAGTTAAATTGTCAACGAATAAAAATGACTTTGAGTAGATGCTAAAGATGGAATTCTGGCATGACTCAAGAGTAATAGATGAAACTTCAAGCGCTTCCGGAATTATGATAGTAGAGTTTCTTATATTTTTCAAGTAAATTGTTCCTGTACTTTCGGTTAACTCTTTGAGTGATAATGTTCTATTTGTAGAATGAAGGTCTTTCAAGGTCGGCTGTCCGAAATCAGTACTGTTTGCAACGTCAAACTGCTCTGGAGATCGAGTATTTAATTCACCAATATCGACTAGACGTTTTTTGACAGGTCTATTACGGAATGAAAATTTTCTCTTTTGGAAGCTTTTCTTAACATCGTCGAGATTCAAAACTAACTGATCTATGGAACCAGAGAAAACTTTGATATCGTATTGCGGAATCTGATTGGTTGTTGTTTTATTGGCGAGCCAGTCTTTCAGGCTATTAATTTGTAACCTGACCGCTTGAATGTCTTTAGGGGTTGTCGATTCGTTGATTTGAGTTGTTATCACTGAAGTATAATTCATGTTAAAGAGTTAGTAAAAAAACAAACGGACCTTTTTGGATCAAAATTGACAAAAATTAACGTACGTTCTTTGAACCTGTTAAATTCTAACGATAGTAGTTTTAAATCAGTCATGTCTATCGATTATTGTTTAATAAATTGCACTTTCTCAAGGTTTACGGTGCTAACTGGTTCTCCTAAGTCTATGTGGTTGACACTAAGTAAGTTATATTCAGTTCAACCTGGCAGAAGAGTCGTCAGATCTCAAACTCAGACGCGGTTAAGAATAAAAGTTACACAGCCGTTTCTAATCTGATGTTCTCTTTTGCTACCCTGTTAGGAAGGTTTAATATAATACATGTTAGATCGGGACTGATAAATATATGCATATGTATTATTATTTATAGTAAATCATAGTGTACTATACAGACACCTAAGAAACAAAAAAAGGGTTGTCATAAGTATAAAGACTTACTCGGCTATTACGGCGAAAGGGCCCGGGACATTACCAGTGGTGGTATATTGAGTTCCATCAGACTGTTTCTGTTTGATGATCCTCTTGGCTAAGATTTTATTTTCGTTTTCCCTTTTAAGCCTTTCAAAAGCTGCCATTTCGTGAGTGACGTACTCGATTGCAAGGGGGCCTTCTTTAGCTAGTAACACCCTTAATATTACCTCCCTTGAGGCAAAACTTGAGTTCTCTGCTAAGAGACCTGCTTTTTCTTTGTCGACGTCTTCTCTTCCAAGTCTGGTGCCTTGATACATCACTGAAGATGTTCGTTTCAGCAATCCATTTGATGACATTGCTACAGGCACAGCTTTCTCGATCTTGGAGTTCAAGATTTTATGGCACTTTTGAACTTGCTCTTCGTATTCGAGTTTCAGTGTCAAAGTATCTTGAGAATAATAAGCTCTTGCCTCCAATAGTTGAAGCAATTCAGCACTTACCAAGCTGTCACGATTGTGATCCTCTAAACTGTAATAAATCTCTTCGAACAATCTATAAACCCAACTGATCACCCTTTCTAATTCATCAAGCGAGATTCTTGGATTGTTTGAATTCAAATCGACGTTTCTAAACGATGTTGAAAGTCTGTTGAAAACATTCTTCTCCTGTGGACGAGAGGCAGAGGAAGCAGCATGCCCTGTAGTGGCCGTTTGGGAATTGACTGTAGCCAAAGGAGGCAATAATAAATTAGTTGATTCCATAACTATCAAGTCCCAAGTGTCAAAAATAACCTTGTCTATAACTTCAGCTTCAAGGAAAGTAGTTAAAAGTTCGATAGTACTTTTAAATTTATCCACAACGTTGAGCACGGGCGTATCATTTATGACAACGTTCTTATTTTCATCTGGAAAAAAAGACTTACCAATTCTAGTACCATTAGGGTTTTCTTGAAAAGCAAGTTCCAAAGTTTTCTTGGAAAACAATTCCTTCACTAAATCGGAATATTGTGATGCGATTAATTTGGAAATTCTATCAATTGACCTAGATAAGGTTGTTCTAACTCTTCCTAGAAAAAAAATAGGATCGTTTCTAACAGTTTCATAAACGTATAAAATATAAAGGGATGTACCAGAATTATTGTCAAGCTTAATGAACTGTTCTAACCCGTCTTTGGAATGATCAAACTTCAATTCGAACTCAAAGGATGCTATAATCCTCGACTCATCAGCACTTATCTTATTGAACACTCTGAATTGAATACGGTCTGAATCTGTGTCATGGATGACTGTCTCAAAGATTTCTTTCCATTCAGGATACGCTTGGTTGTTGATAGTTCTTGTTCTGTTTTCAATACATCCTGTCATTCTGACAAAAGAGCGCACTTCTTTCCCTGTAACTTTGTCTTCAACATTCTCAGCTTTCGAAACATTGATTGAGATCAATCTTCCTCTTGACACAGTACCACTTGGTTCTTTTTCAGAAATGGCTTTTGAATATCTGTTCAAAGTTTCGTCTTTGCAAATAGAGTCTAGTTGTACTGTAACTGTATGCAAATTGTTTATCATGACATAAACAGGGCTCATAGTTTCAATTAACTCTTTTGGTCTCTCAAGCAAAACTTTAAAAATGTCAGCAGACAGTCTTTCCGCATAACCGTTCAATACGTTACAAATTGTTTCATAAACTAGATTAAACAAAACAGCAGTATGATAAAAGTTTTGTAGTCGAATGTTCTCAACATATGATAGGTATAATTTAAATAGATCAAATAAGTCTTTAACACTTTTGCTGTATCCTACTTCACTCATATTTATATATTCGTCTGCTTCGACAGCTTTCAATGAATACTTGGTCAGTTCTTGACACCAGTCGACACATCTATTATACAAGTCGGGGAAAAAAAAGGGAGGTATACCTGTTGATAAATTTGACATTGAGCTAATTGACACTATGTTAGTTATGATTCTATCATATTGCACGGCGTCATCTGGCCTAACACTTTTAAATTCTCTAATGTATTTACCCGATATGGAATCAAGTGCGGTAGACCTCAATAAATAGTCAATCATTTTCTTCGAAGAAGATATTGCTCTCCCTGCCATGTTTTCTTTCACGTATGCTCTAATATTCCAGTCTTGCCCATATTTACCTTCAAAATCAACGAGAACCTCTTGATCTAAATATAGTAAATCAAGTATTATATCTTCTAGAAACGCAAACACATCATGGAACGAAAGCGCAACACGTGGAACTTTAGTAACTTTGTGCTTGTATCTAACACTGACAGTTTCTCTAAGGCGAATATCAAAATCTCTCTTAATCTCCTCCGGTATTCCAAATATTCTGTTTTTCATGATTCTGGTCAATCCAATAATAATTTCGCCTAATGACTGTTTATCAAATAACGACGGCAATTTTTCATTTACTTTGGCCATGAACATATGGCAAATATCATCCAATACTTTGCATTTTAGTTTGATAGGTTCTGGCCAAGTTTGAGGTTCAAAACTCAAACAGCAAAACTTTAACAATTTTTCAGCATGTCGTCTTGCCACTGATATTAATGAAACTGAATTTGAAGAATGTATCGTAGCAGCTCTATAATATGCCTTAATAACGGACACAAATACTTCGTAGCCATCTAATTGCCAAACAAACAGGCAGTCTTTCAGTAGGTCTAATGTTGGTTCATCTAAAGGTTGACCACTACTTAAGAACATATCCAAAATCATGTCAAGACACTTATATGGATCAAGTGGTGAAACGGGTCTAGAAGTTGTATTTAGGAAGGACTGATCGAAAGAATCATGTTGAAATCTATCAAATGCTTTTTGGAAGAATATACCACGTCCTTTCACCCACTCTATATAGTCTGAAAATCTGTCATCACCAAAATCGGACTCTTTGTAGTAATATTCAGCTTGCTTGCGGTCCAGTTCAGCCAAGATATCAACTGTTCTGCATTCACCTCTCAACGCTAGTACTCTATTGGTTAGAAGTCGAAAGTCTATATCGTAGAGTTTGCAAATTAGTAGAAATTTAGGAAGCTTCCGTATATCAAGTTGAGGGGAAACTTTCTTAGAAACTAATTCCACTCTTTTGGATAACAAAAACTGACGCTGCTCAGATTGAATTTTAAAAGATAGAAGCATGTCAATGAAATATGCATAAAATAAGAAATGGAAAGAAACAGTTAATGGGTCTTTCAATGCCATGGTTACAGCTGCAGATCTTTGAAAAAGAGCGACAACAAGTTTAAGATCTTTTTCGTTATTAGAGTCATTCCATAGTTTTTCAAATTCAATTAACATCATTTTAAAAGATGGTTGATCGTCAGGTGCAATATAGTATTCATTCAATTCTAAATCAAAGCCTCTTTTTAAGAAAGAAAGTTTATTAGATAACTGTGAGAAGAGAGCGCTTTCTTTAACACTGTTGGACTTATAAAAAGTTCTTTTTCTAGAATTATCTGAAATTGAAGACTCATTGGAACTAGTTCTTGATAGATATAATTGCATAGAACCAACATAATCAGATATGCTTCTGGGTAGAAATCTCTTTTCTGTTTTATACATAATGTGAACCGCTTTAATTAAAGGGTCCAAGGTGCCTGTTGCAGCCGGGTCCAAGCTGCTCATTTCTCTTGTTAAAGTAGTCAGATCTTAGGACTGCGGCAAACTAGTAGAATAAGGAGTCTCGTTTGGCATAAAAAAAACAATGTAAGAGAATAAAAATACGTGTGAGACAACAATTGCAAGGCCAGTTGGATTAAATATAAAGATGCCAATTAACAATTCGAAGAATCTAAGCAGAAAACCCAGGAGATTCTACTTTAGGGGCACGGTCACAGAAGATTCAGCTTTTGGGGCATGGTCACAGGAACATGCCAAAGTCAAGACGTAACAAGAGAATTTGGTGGTCGGTCCCCCTTAAAAGACGTTGTGACGTTTTTCCGTTGCCGTGTTCTTTGAAAAGACGCGACGAGTGGACGATCGTCGTGTCAACAGAAATCAAAAAGGGATCAAAATGTGTGCATTTGGGGACAGATTCAGAGGAGGGCAGAGTTAAACAGGGAGGTGCTTTGCTGTTGTTTTATGTTGGCATCCGTGTTCATCGTGTTTCTGATTTCTTCCACAGTGGTTTAGGTGGTTTAGGTGGTCTAGGTGGTTTAATTGGGGTCTTCTTTCTGTCACTAGATGAGGACTGGATTGGACAGGCTGAATTGGACTAAAGTGTCTTGTTACGAGCATGAGGTAAGGGCAATAATAAGTGGCGCAGTGTGTGGCAAAGTGGACCGGAAATGGGCAAAAAAAGGGGAGAGACACAAAAAGGAAATATGAATAAAACTGATTAGTGAATTGATTAAGGCGTTAAAAGGGGGGGGAGAGCTGCGCAAAATATATCGAAAAAGATAGAAGAAAAAGAAAAAAAAATTTAACAAAAGAAGAAATCCAGCTTCTTCAGTCTGTTATCACATTCAGCTCGCTTGTCTTGAGAATAGTCTACTTATGAAAATAGTTCCTATTACGACATACCCAATAAACAAAATTGTGTTTAGCTTGTCATATGATTCTTGTTCATTAATAGCAGTGTTGTTGCGGTAATTATTATTATTGTTGTTGCTGTTATTACTATTATTGTTATTATAATGGAAGGCATCGCGGCTTCTAATACAGTTGATGACGCTTCTTGAAGTACTTTCTCGGATATTCAAAATGAGGGCAATCTTACCATAATTTGAATCAATTGCAGTTTTCAAATCTTCGTTCTCATCAACTGAGATTAAATCTCCATCTTCGTCTAAGTAACTAAAGTTGAAACAGAATTGACTGTCAGAAATCCGGATTTTCTCATAAATTTTAGACTTCAATTGTTCTAACAAGTCAGTTGAGTATAGATCGTTATGATTGTCAGTTTGATATATGGTGATCTTATACATTTTAGATGTCAAATTTAGGCCTAGATTTTCTCTGATTTTCAACTTGATATTAACCTCTTTCCTGAAAAGTGGAGGTTGATTGGTGCGTGAGGCTTCTGATACTAAAATAGCATTTGCCTGCTGCTGTGTTGTGGAGTTGGTAGTATCAGTGCTTGTAGATAACTTTCCAGATAGCAAAACAAATGGCTGATCAGCTGAATCGAGTCTGTCTTGAATGTTGTCGTTGTTGTCATCTCCACAATTATTGATAACCGTATTAGATGAAGCAGAGTCAGTTGTTTCTATGGCAGTTTTACCCGATGAAACACTTTGTCTGAAGGCATTTGAAAGGTTCGATGGTCCTTTATTATTATTGAATTGAATAGGAAATGGACCAATAGATGGAACACTTAAAGGTGGTGTATTATTGGTAGAGGAGCCAGTTCTAACATTCAAGTTAAAAGACGATTTCCTATCTCTTTCTGAAGAAAATGAAGGCCTTGACAATGTATAAGAGCTACTACGCCTGGAGGATTTCTCATTTGACTCCATTGTGCTTAACGGTTGATCTAAAGACCCCCAGAATCTATTCCAAGCTGGACCATTTTCAACCGAAGCTATAGAGATATGATCATTCGGATTATTATCAACTTCGAAAATTAAATCGTCTGAGACAGAAGATCTATTGCTATCTTCGGGATCAAAATGAGATCCATCTAAAGTTTTCAATAACGCATAAGTTAATTGCAAAACACTTACTAATCCTGTAATCATACCTGATAGATTCTTAACAGGCAAATTTAAAAACTTTCCCTCATACATCAATCTTAAAGCGGTGTGAATACCCAATGTTTCATCAGCAAAATTAGGCTTAGGAGTCATGACTCTGACAACATTGGTTGTCTTCGGATCAATATTGGAAGCTAATACTCTAAATGCAATATCTTTACTTGTTAAAATACCAATTATATGATTGTAATCACTGGGTAGGCTTGGAGAATCACATATCAGGACAGCGGTGATGTTCAAATCTCTCAATAATTTTGCTGCCTTCAGAATCGACGTTTTTGTGTCTACTAAAATTGGAGCGGGGATATCCAAGTCTGCATCAATTAAAATCGATTTCAAATCTGGTTGTTTCATCACATCAATTAATCTTCCTAAGTCATTAACAATTTTCCTTTTTCTTTGTAATAATCCAAAACCTATAGAAATCTCATTGGACGATGATAATGGATCAAATTCATCCCTTTTTCTATTTCGTTGGATTTGTGGTCCTTGTTCATCATCTTCATCTTCAGGCATGTCATCAACTGCAATATCTTCCACTAATGAATATTTGCTAAACTCAATACTACTACTTGAATTTTCCTCCTCTAAAGAGGTCTCTTTTAATTCATTAAAAGTCAATTGCAATTTTTTAGCTTCCAAAGACATCTTCTCTAACCTTATCATAGCATGATAAAAGCACTTTGTTATATTCAACATTCCAACAACCGTATCAAAATCATCAAGCAAAGGTAAGTGCCTGATCTTTTTGGTAACCATCAGTCTCAAAGCTTTATTTGCTGACGTATGGATAGATGCAACGAATGGATTTGGAGTCATTATCTTGTCAACTGTGGTCTGAGAATCTAATTCGCTGGCGACTACCCTGAAAGCCAAATCTTTAGCAGTTATCAAACCGCACAATTTGAGTGAAGCAGGATCATTCACTATAATGCAATGAACTCTGCTTTCGTTCATTAGTTGGGCAGCTTCAAGCACAGTATAGTTAGATAAGCATTGTACCGGGACATCGGATATTTTCGTCATTACATTGGATGAGGACAGTCTTCTATCTTTTTGAGAAAGAAAAGGCCTCCTGGTCTTACTATTGTTCAAAGAGATGTCTGACATTGCGAGTTAGATGTGCGTGGAATGGCGAGGGCAAACAATTGAAAGGAGAAAGAGGGTGAAAAACCAGAGGGATCTACTAAAGTTGATCTACTGCCAATAATTTTCACCCTTTAACTCAAGACACTGGAAAGAGGAGACGTCTATCAGTTCTGAGCGTAAAATTCCAGCGTACTAGATAGAGCCAGTAAAAAAATAACGACAAAGAGGAGAAATTAATAAGTAGATAAACTGAAGTGAATTATCGGAGTGAACAAAGCAAATCCCCTAAAACACTAACAAATAAACAAATAAATAAAAACAGAGAGAAGACGATTAGGTAATGTTTCCCATTTGAGAAAATCTAGTTGAGAGAAATTGCATGCGAATCTCGAATCCCTTCCAAAGGGAAATTGTAGATGGGTAGTTGTTTATTAGCGGATATCTCGTTGCAATCCCAGAGCTCAATACCAAGGTTGTCCAAGTGCCCATATTCTTGGAGATATCCTCCATTCCCTGACAAAATGTAAACGTCAGACTTAAACACAAGTTCAGACAAAATCACTTTCGTTGCCAACCACAGCCTCATTATATGTGGTAGTGCAAGGTTTTCATTTTAATTTGAGTTTCGTATTACATACACTATTAAAACTTGGCAGAATACCTGTCTGGGGATAATGTTGCGGCTCAATCTCGTATAGATATCGTCGAAAGAACTACAATTTTCTCTTCACCCCCTTTTTTGGTATGGTAAATCCAATTAATTCCTTCCATACCAATTCTGAACCATCAAAACTTTTTGCTTGATGGTCTGAAGGTAAATTAAGTTATTTCAAGTGGGATATGTAGCCAAAACATCGTTGTTTCTGAAACAGTCGTGTTGCAATTTGTTAGCAACAAAGATAGTCTGTTCGTGTTACTTCAGGCACGCAGGGTGTTCATATATTAAGCAATGTTTCTAATAATGTAATCGGAGCATTTTGAAAGCAGTGAAAAATTATAAAAACTTCATTTTTGGTTCAAAAAAATGCAAAGTAATTTGGTTCCCAAATTTTTAGACTTTTAGTGCCGTCTACGATGAGCCTTGAAACGTGTTACAAGAGACCACTGCTAAAATGTGGAATAATACTTCTTGAGAAATTTTCTTAATGTAAATGTTATTCTGATGACGATTCTGGAAATGATGAATCTATTATCTAGTAAACCCGAACAAACTGATTTTTCAAGACTTGTTTCTTAAGGAAAAGTTTGAAAAGTTAATGATGCACTGTGATATGAAATGTCAGGAACGGGGAACATGAAACATATGCAGCAACCTAGAGATCTAAAGGTTCCTATTAATACATTATTCTATAATAGTAATATAGCTGTATCATATCTGCAATATTCTGCAGCTAGTATGGAACAAAAATTGTCCGCGAACCTAATCCTTGGTGATAGAAACCTGTATGGCGATAGGTATATTGTTACCGTGCACTTTTTACGAAGCAAAGAAGAAACTTACTTATTTCTAATTGTGTCTGGGGAAACTATTTAGTCGTTCAAAAGACATTAGCGGCACCACAAGGCTCGTATAGCATCTACAAATTTAGCAAAAGGTGGGTTGCTATATAAAGTATGCCCCATTTAAATACTTTAGAGACATGTGAAAATGCGTGTACGTATATATTTCTAAAAAGACTTCAACAAAGCTTTTCCCAAAAAGCCAATTTTACTCCACTTCAGCGCCAGCACGTTTACATCGTAATTTGTAGCCTTGGCACCTGCTTAGTTGGCTCTCTCCGTAGTTCCCAAATTAAATAAGTAGTGTTTTTCAGGCTGTATAAAGCATCCAGAATTGAACAGTCTTGATCAGGTAGTATTTTCACTGTAGTGATACAGAAGATCGCTATTGTCCAGTATTTTGCTTGGAGGGATACTTACTTGAACAGAGTTCTGTCTGGAGACATGCTTCACAAAATGATACTACAGTATAGAAAAAAAATTTCAGGGCAATTTTTTTTTGAATCAGTTCTTCTTACTATTGCAAACTTATGCTTTGTTCATTAACATTACCACTAATGTCCAGAAAAAAAAAAAGGAAAGGGGTCGTATGTATAGTCAGTGGATTTAAGGTATTGCACACTTGTTATGTCATTTAGAAATGACAGAGGCGAGAAGAAGCTTGCATGAACATGTAAGTGGCAGTTTTCAATGTACGAAAAAAATTAAATACATATCTAGAGAGTGCGCGATGCAAGTGCCAGGCGCTTGATTAACAAAAGAACAAGCGGTGGCTCAGTTCCTTTGTATATAATCCAGCCACACGACCGAAATCAGACATGCTTACACGAAAAGCTCTTCTGAAAAGCTCCTCTATTTTGCAAGTGTGAAAAGTAGCAGATCCAGGACACAAAAAATGGCTCGTAATATTCTGAAAATCTATGTATGGTGCCTAGTACAACAAAAGATAACTGCGTATCTCTAGTAAGATTCTTAATACTGAGAGGTACGATGCCCATTGTGCTGATATAATCAGTGAATCGTCTTGGAGGCTTTTCTCAAAATATAGCCTGTACACATGACTGGGAGTGTTGATTATAGATAAATTCTTACTACAGCCTAAAAATGTTGTCCCTCGATTTTTATCCAGTCAAATGTATATATGTGAATTTCAATCTGCCGTACAGACATACCATTTGGGCGATAAAACTTTACCTTTACGATATATACTCCAGTTCAGAACCCCTTCTGGCACCCAATACAGGACTCCGTTTTTATCATCTGCCCTGTCTTCATTATTGCTCAGTAGTGTGCAGCAACAGGTAAAATAGCGGGTATGCTTTTAGTGTTGCAATAAGTACATGCATATAATAGACACGGGGCTTTGATAGATGGAAATATTTCATCTTCTTACCGAAATATTATATTTGAATAGATTGAGTTCTCAAAAGCTAATTGATTGATGGACAAAAGCAGCGATCTGAGCGCGACAGGTTCAGCTTTATCTCTCGGTATGAAGAAATCCATTCTCGTATTCGTTTATTCCCACGTACTGCAATCTGTACAATTCCCACTCTAATATATATTAGGAATATTTGAATGCGCGTTTGGGGAGAAGTATAATAGTAAATCATATTCACTCACTTATTCATTAAACCTGGTTTTCAAGCTGACCACTATGGCCTATGCATGGGGTTGTTGTTTGTCTTCTTAACTAAATACGAGCAAAACCAATTCTACGCAAGTATGCACATGGTGCAATACAGAAGCGGCATTAAATGCACGCCTCGCTCCATTATTATTTTGTGCGTGATTTTGTAATTGTGCAGGATTTAAGCTACATAATAGAACAAAATTCTCGTAGTCTTTCCTTCGATGTTCAACCAAAGGATCCCCTGTAAACAAACTTTATTTTCTTGATTTAGCGAGAAAACATTCAAATTATACAAATACTAATTAAATGTAGCAGGAAAAGGTGAAATAGTTGCATCTTTTCCATTTTCTAACACTGATAGTTGATTAAGAGATTCAAAAACTTTCCTCACTCTCATTTATCAGCAACATGAATACAGGTAACCGCCAGGTACGTTCAAATCAGCCAGCAAAGTAGCTCTTAGTAGTGTGTACCCACAGGATATATTGAATGGTGTGAGCACTATCCTTTATAACAATCAGGCGGGTATGTTGCATATCGTAATGTCAAATGGATCGATGGATATTGTTTTTGTTATACTGCAGTTTTTAGAATAATTCTTATTGATGCTTCATCTTGGAGAAGTATCCAACGTAAAAAATCTAACAATATAAGCTTACTTAACTGGCAATTTAGTTAAGTAACAGGGTTATATATATCACATATTTCGTGACGTCTGTCTCTTTATTTATATCGATGCATCTCAGAATCAAACATTTGTCTTTTACTTTATTCTCACTGGAGACCTAAGGCGAGAGTACTCTAGATATTATGTTCTGGAAGAATGTACTTACAAGATGCATATTGATTGCCTGTTTGATATGCCATATGGCTTAAGTATATTTATTAATGCACTCTGTATCCTGTTTGTTTATTATTAGATAATTTTCATGGCCAGATATAGAAAGTTAAGTAGCCGCGCTTGCATACTTACAGTAATGTGAACTATCTCTTGTCGCATAAAACTATTGGTGGACAGCAATAACCTAGTGACTGGTGAAAATCAGATGAAATATACTGGAAATCTATTGATTACGAGTGTTTCTAACTATCTCAACAATCCATGTTGCATTCAAAAACAATTGAGGAGGAGGAAAAAGATATAATACCTTTTTTGGATTTGTTTTCAATATTCTAGAAGATTGTCATGGATAGCAATCGTGAATAAGAGAGACAACGAAGTCATGGCTCGGTTACCTCCGATCCTTTTTTTTTTTTGGTATGGGTTTATTTTGGAGTAACTTTCGTTGTTCAGCCTTTTGTCTTCGGAAAAATGAACTGGTGCTTTCCTTGAACGAAGATCTTCCTACAGGGAAAATGATGTATATCTATGCAGACTTTTGAAAACTAGTATACATTTGCGTATCGTAGCTGTGCACCTTGAAAGCCTATGGATGAATCAGCGTGTCTAGTGTGTCCATTATATATATGTATATATATACTGGTAACATTTTTGTTGGCTAGAATGCCAAAATACTACGTTTAGATAATAAAACACAACTCAAGCAGTAAGAAAAATAAAGGGAAATAAATAAAGGATTAGAGCCATGTCACTATTCCTAAATGATAGCGAGCATCCTTGAGACGGTTAATACCAAGCAACAAGTTCCATATATTATTCCTAGAATAATAAAAAACTTGCCCAAAAGTCATTTATGCCATGAAAAATGGCATTATGTTTCTCTTATGTTTCTAGATGAAGAAAAAATGACGATATTCATTAGCAAGTCTAACTTATTGAACATGGATATAACTAGGATATTTTTCTCTTTAGAAAAAAAAGCCTTCTCCTTTTTCACCTAGATTGATTCGAAATTGAGGATAGAATTCCAAAATTAAGTTGTCTAGTTTTGACTTGGGTTATTCCAGTCACAACAATAAAATATTTCCAAATAGAAAGAAGACTCAAGTTGAGCGCTACAAGCTTGAGAATTCCAGTCACCAAACGAATGTGCAACTCACTGAATTTCTCCTTATTTTGCTTCGAAAAAGCAAAACCTTTGGTGCAACTCTTAAAGTTATAATCATCAGGCTTTGGATTAACTGCCACAATAATATTAGGCTTATGTCAGCCGTATCTGGGGGGACACGGATTTGTACAGCTCGTTACATATAGTTAGTTAGTGGATCGTTTCAGAGGATTTTCTCAATATAAGTCAATGGGGCAAAATACTAGTCAACGGCATTAAATATCAGTGGCGCTGAAAACCTTACAAACATGTGTGGGCCGAGTGACGAGCATTTCTACAGGCGACTACGATTTCACGTCGTTCACTAACAGTTTGCCCCCGTTGACTTGTAGTTTGAGAAAATCCTCTAGGACGATCCACTGACTATATATTTGAGTTGTATGTTTGTTTGTGTTTTTTGCATGCATCAATCTTCCGAGCTGCGAGTGAACAAATTGTTAGCTTGTTGTTTACTCGCTCAATACTTAAAAGGCTGCTCTTTTTGTTTTTCCTGTTTCGCCTACCAAGAGCACTGGATTAGGATAAAGAAACTCTGGTTAGGCCTAGTTCTGCGTATGCAAAGTAATCTTCAATGCTGCACCTATGTAGCTCACTCCAGTTATGATTTTTTAGGTTCAGTTCAGGCCCCAGAACTATTGGATCACCTACTACAGAGTTGCAGTTACGAAAAACAGTTGACGACAAACGTTTAGTTGTAGCGGCCCAAGAAAACATAGAGATATTATATTATTATCTCGTCGTGTCATGCTGTATTATTTGAGCCTGCAGAGTAGCATGAATTGGTGCCGTAGAAATTTGAGATATTTTTGTTAGGCAGGCTTACAACAATGCACACTAATTTTATCTCCGAGCAGTTGATTGAGGAAAATCTCTCCGTCAGCATTTAGTCAGTGGATCGTCTTAGACGATTTTCCCAAAATATATTGCCCTGTTGACTTATTGACTTATATTTTGGGAAGATCCACTAAGACGATCCACTAACTATATTTCTTTATCTGGTTATCGTATCGTGTCTTTACTCGTTAGCTTAAATCTCTGTACAGTTTCTTACAGCAAATCACTATTGTCCATTGCCTTATCATGCAAAATAGTGAGGTCTATAATAAATGAGCGGTGATCTCTTACTTGATATTTTCTTTTCTTTTTTTCTTTTTTTTTTACTACTTTGGCCATTTTGTTGGAAAGATCTACTATCTTGCGAGGCGGATTACTGTAAAAGATTTAATGCGTCTCTTCTTAGTCAATTTAATATTCAATAAATCGCTGGATTTTGCCGAAAAGATTACTGGCTCATCTGAATTTCCCAGATGGTTCCATTGTAATCAATGATTTAGAGATTGTAAACGTGATCATCCTGTGACTTATTAGGGTGTATGTAACATATTGATTACCTAATATTCCATAGTAGTCAATCGGAAATTATCAAAGGTTATTCGGAAGTCCCCTGCCAATGTGGTATCAGATATACCCCTCCTGTGTCATGTATACCTGGTGTGCCATTTTTGGTCTATTTTGATTTTGTGGACACGTTCAAACAGACTTGGGGTATCCAAGGTGATATTCCAGGCGAAACCCGTGAAGCATTCTGAAGGTTCTTTTTTATTCTGTAGGATGTAAGTGAAGGCCATAAACTAACGTTTTGTAGAAGGAAGTTCTCGTCGTGCATGTTGTAACAGGTAGGTGGTAATAGAGATAAAAGGCAGTATCTATTGAATAGCCTAACGTTGACATAATATTTTCTGTTGCATGTGCTATTACTTAAAAGGCTAAGCGGTGGTTACATCCATTCAATCAGCATGGCTGGCTCGGTCAAACCGGGATCGTATTCCTGTTAGTGGCTGATGGGGTATGTATTTGATGTTTTCAATTTCCGGAGTGCCGATCCATCTTGATTGATGGGTTTTACAGGAACGTTGTGTGCAAACGCTAAATAAGGTTTACGCGGTAAGTTCTCGGATGTTGCGACCAAGCCACATGTGTCTAGCTACCCCCTAGTAAAATTTGCGCACCAGGAAGGTATTTGTGGGGATCGCCGCCTTTTTTGGGAGTGCCACAGGTGTCTGGCGGCACAATACATGAACCGCAATGAGTAGTGTGTGAACTCAAAAACAGTGATATGCGACGTGGTGGCAAAAAAAAAGTACACTGTGCTAAATTTTTACCTTGCATTAGCTGGAAAAGTGGGACAAACTGTAAAGGGAAATGCCTAATGCATTGTAATCTTTTTCTTCTATGCATATCGGTAGACGCGGCTTTTGTGGAAATATGAAGTCAATCATCTGAAACTAGTGTCTTTTCTGCTATTGTTCTCATGCAAACATAATTTAACTCTGCCCACAGCTCAGTAGTCCAAACTAATTATTCCAAGTTCGTCTCCAAAAGTTCTATGTTTATCACCTATCCTATATATTGGTTACATGTTTCCCGTCTTTTTGTTGTAATTAATGCAAGGATAATTGTTACTTCTGTTCAATCACCATTTATATTACAAAATCAGACCAGTTAAACAGAGAAAGAGTCTATTTTTAAGCGTGCCCTGTACCATACACGATATACCATAAACGATATACTATACTCATGAACGTAGATAATAGATACTCATAATGCTATCGAGTATACCGTTCAATCCAATTGAGGACCTATCCAACGCTAATTCCTTTATGAATAGCACATTTGATTTCACAACCGCCGAAGTACCTCCATATACCGACGATGAATACTTACAATGTGTTAGTTGGCTCAATCAGCCTAATTATTACCCTATGGCTGGAGGCACTCCACTAGGAATGAACAATTTTGGCTCTTCATCCTTACCATCACCACATCCTCCATCTATGGCCACTTATCATCAGCAACTTACAATGCTTCCTCGACAGGCTGAGCACGAATACTATTACCATCCTAACGATGCCTCATCAGATCATTCTTCTCTGATGGATAGAGAGTATTTGACTGGTTCGTCCTTTGCATCAACTATAGCCATATCACCATCAACTTTTAACGTCAATCGTTTCATAAAAAAACATGAACAAATGAATTATTACCATAATAAAGCGCGCATTAATGACTACGAAAGGCTTCAACGTTCAGAAACGCTACAGCAATCACTTCATCAGAATGATGGTTTTGGTCAGTTTCCTTCTGTCTCTGCATGTACTCCCTCGACAAACCACAACAAAGGAAGTGGTATAATTTTAAATAGTGCTAGTGACGACAACAACTACAGCTACAATCAAGAAGCAGACAATGATAACAATAGATATAACAGTGACTATTTATTTAGGAGAGAAAGCTTTGATAGTGAGCTTGATTTTAAGACTATTCCCCATGAATCTGGTATGCTTGTGATGGCGTTTGTTTCTCCAAACAGTTTGGATTACAATGATATGGTAGATCAGTCTATAGATCAGACTATAGAGCATGAAAAGGATGCAAGTGCTATTGAGAGCGTAGAAATTGGAGAATATAAACTTGATCACGAACTTGACTTGAGTACGAAAGAAGAAGATAATATTGTTCCTTCTGTACCAGAGCCAGGCATCTTACAAAGAATAGAAGAAGATTTTTCTGTCGCTGATGATGACGAAGAAGAAGAAGTTGATGGTGATAATGAAGAGGTGGAGAGTGATGGAGACGCTGCTATTGACTTTGTTAACCTCAAATTTGAAAGATTTCCTGTTATTCGTGGTATAAGTTCCGGAGGGTCAGCTACAAAACCCCCGCTAACTGAAGAAGATGGTGAAGGTTACAGTTTTGCTAAATGCAAGTTATCATTAGTGGACGCTGATGAAGCGTCAATATGCTTACCAGAGTGGAATGCCTTGGAAAAGAAGGACAAACGTCGTGTGATAAGAGTGGAGAGAAGGCAAATGAGAAACGAAATCGTTGCTTCATTCCAGATAGTCGGATCTGCAGAAGAACACCCAGAACTTGCAAAGAATCAGCCTGGTGTTGATGTCATTGAAGTTTCATGTTTAGAATGCTCATATCTTAATGAGTACTCTAGCAATGACGATGTTCATGTTGATTCTGAATATTTTAATAAGTCGCATCTTACTAAACAGTATTATATCACCAGTGTGGAAGTTATCAAGATTGTTGAACTACTGATTGGGACTGAGAATCCAGACCCAAAAGATAGACGAAAGGAAAGAGGTAGAATTAGATCGAATCTAGTTCCTTTTTGGTCTAAGAAACCAATCAGTGCTAAGAAATCACCAAATTCTACATCTTCTTCTCCAGCATCTTCTCCAGTTGGTAATATTGGAACGAAGATCAATGCTGATTTTAAGATGGACTTGGCTCAGAGAATTATGGGCTATGAGACTAGAAAACCAAGAGGATTTGATAAAGAAGTTAGAATTCTACAATGGAGCAAACTTGGTCCTGCTGTGAAAAGAGCTCTACAAAGCTATTACGTGAAGATGCCGGCATCCTCATAATACTCTTCAACTTCTCACCATTTGTCACCTTATTCGCCACTATCCATTTGTTTACGGTTTCCATTTTATTCGGACAGCCCTTTTCTCGTTCTTCTGCCTACAATTAAGTCTCTTGTGCACTAAATTTACGTAATTTGTTTTTTTGGTGTTGTTATATTTTATGCTTTTCATTCCCGTCAGGACTTTTCAGCTATTGATTTTTATTTTAGGATTTGATTTAATCGTTTACAGTTTGTTTTGATATTGAGATTTCTAGCTTGTTTTCTTGTTTTCAGGTTGATATTTTTGGGGGTCACTTTGTATTTGTGCCTGTTTTTTTAGAACGATAACTTAAAGTCAATAAATTAATTATATACTAAGTGTGTCTCGTATTTATTTACTCACTAAAGTGGCAATTATTGCAAGAGTAAGGATGGGACAGCAATGTTGTAGGATTTAAATATGTAACCTTCAAGTGGCTATCCATAAAATATATACTGAGTTGCATAGTTGACCACCTGAAGAAAGTAATGGGGAAATGGTGCCAAACCTTAATTAAGAAACCCTCGGCTTGGAAAAAAATTAGACGAGAAAGACAAAAAAAACGTTTTATCTTGGGTGCGATAAAGCGCGTGGAATTGGCGGTAGACGCGCAAAACGGGGTCAGGTGATGTCAAAAGGAGCCAGTCCATTGAATTGACGGGTTTAAATTATACATCTAATTCTCAACTCAAAGACAAAAACATTATGCATTGCATGCCGCAATACATATATGGTTTAGTACTATTTAGTTTTAGGTTCAGTAGCTGAGCGTAATAAAATGAGATAACAATCCTCCCTAATCCACTAGTACGAAAGTCTATCCGACTGGCTGTTTCGTTCAGTAGGAGCGAGTATATTATTGCACCATGGCGTGGAGTTGAATCTTTTTGCTTTCAGATTATTTTCTCACTGTTGGGAGGAGAAGTTGCAAGAGTAGGAGGTAGGGACGGAAGCTGTAAAGGTAAGTTTGTAGGAGCTTTTTAGAGCTAGGAATTACTACTCGCGGCTGCTGTTCGCATGCTGAGGGTCTTTACTAGGACTTTCAGTGAGAAGAATGGGGTGAACGAAAAAAATGTTGCTTTCGCTAATGAAGCATGACTTTTAGTTATGAGCGAGATGAGGTTCAGAAAGCGGGGTCATCTCCGGAGTCAACAAAACAACAGAAGTGACCTGAAGTGCGGTAAATTGAATCAAAAAAAACTCAAGTGGCAGGCAGACGCAGTTCCTTCCTGTAACACGATATTTGTTCTTCCGTGCTCGCTGGTTGCCAGAGAATGGCTAATCGGTAAGTTCTGAGGACAAATATGTAAGTTGTGTGTAACTATACACGGTTAAGATATATCCCAGCTGACGAATTGACCAAATTTATTAAAGGCAATTAATTTTCTCCGTGTCGTGTTATGTGGTGGAGATTGTTCCAAATGTTACTGCAAAATAAGAGATCTACAACCCAGTGATATACAGAATAGAATGATGATGCTTGCTGTTGAAAACTTTATGCAATAAACCAGATGTTCAAAACGTGATATAATATCACTGATATTTGAACACAGGTATAAACATAGATTCATAGAGATACATAAATCTGATCACTGGAAGAGTTCATTAGATTAAACAAGTATGTGTATCTGTATAATTAGAATTGGCCATTCTACCATCTAACAGACTTACACATCTCATATTTGCTTGGTTGCTATTAATTTTAAAGTGAGTTATAAGATTCAGCCAATATCCAAAGCTTTCTAACTTGTGGCGTAACTCGATACATTCTATAATATATTCCTTATCGGGACTATTTACCATTACTTGCAATGTTCTTGCTGTGAAGCACGCTGCACTATGACACATAGTAATCTTCTACCTGAAAAACGCAAAATAAATACTAAAATAATTAATAACCGACAACCGATAAAGTTCCTGCAAACAATCTAGAGCCGGAGAAGAATTGCTAATGCCACTATTTTCTGAAACCCGATAGTAGAAAGATGCAGAACTTGAGGGGTTTGTTTCTTATGTATTGCCTCCCTCTTTAAGGAGGTTGGTGCGTTGAACTGACCTGGTTTCTTGAAAGGGCCTTCATATGTGCTGGATACAGTTAGGAAGAAAGGCTCCGGAGACCCCGAAGGAATTGGGCATCTAGTTTAGTGGCAGGTATAGATTTGTTGCACAGTCGAATCATGGTGAATCTAAGACGGAAGACAGAAGCACACGCTGACTGGATGGCATCTTGGAAAAGATTGTGTGAGCCGTGGTAGCCTGTAGACACGAGAGAGTGGCACAAGTGGACACGGAGTATGGTGGTGCTAATTAAGACAGATACTGGAAGGAGCGGTTTTAGTCCACTTTTCCCTGAATTGTTGCATGTACCGCCAGTGGAGAACAAGAGAAGAGAAGGCTTTAATCTATAGCGCTTAAAAGAAGATTTTCTGACGTCCTGTGTCCTAACTCAATTTCACTCCTGTAACCCAATCGGGAATATTAGGGGCTGGATAGCCCTCTGCGCATGCATGCAAAAACATACGCCGCATGTTCCAAATTCTGTGAGTCATTCTCCAAAGATAGTCAGTGGATCGTCTTAGAGGATCGACTGACTATACCTATCTGAGCACACACAATCTATCTACGGTGTTTATAACGTTTGCTATATTTCTGGATATCCATGTTCAAAATTATTGGCAAACCTTGCTTCAGTGATGTCATGGTGCTGTTCCGACTGTTTGGATTAGTTGGATTTTGTTCTAACTGTTTGCACAACGTGGTTTCTTTCCTCGGATTTTTATTTATTAGAATGCGCTGCAAAACGGCCACACTTTCTATCCTTTCCATCCATACCTGGATGCTAACCAGTAAATGTGTCTATGTAGGTATATAGGGAGGGGTTGTCAATGTTTGTTGCACATTATGATATCTCGTTTTTATTACTTCACGTCATGTATTGAGGCATGTCTTCAGGGTCAGGCCTCTTCTTGCATGGGAGCGGTCGAGACATGGCCCTGTCTGACGTACAGGGTCACTAACGATGTAGGAGTTGTTACAGTAATTGATATAAGATACATTGTGGTCTGATACTAAATAGAATAGCTTACAAAGGGGCAGAAAAGGGCTTGTAGGTTTGTCTATATATTGCTCGCTATATTTTTACGTCGGGTTGTGTGTAAGACTAAAATGTAACAGAACAGAACAGAACAGAACCATATATTATGTTAATCTCTTTAGCTGTTGATTTCCAATGAATCGCTGTTGACAAAGATAAGCATGGTTTCGCAGATACAGAGTATTGGAAGTGAATTACTATACATCATATTAGCACAAAGTCCAAAGATTGACACTTAGGATTAATATTTATTTATGACTTTCTGATAAAAAAAAATGGTAATGTAAAGAAAAAATAAAGCCTTAAAAGCCTTTAAAGCCATGCTCGAGTGTTTCCATTTGCTGAGAGAAAGGTTCAGCATCGTATAAAATGACGGATCAAAAGTCACCCTAGCATCATCAAATCTTTCAGACTGAATGGTTCTTCAAACAAAAATTCCCAAAGGTCTTGGGTATTCAATGCTTGATCCGTTGATTGTTGTTTGTCTGGATTCTGCGACATAGCGTCATCAATTTCATCTTCTCCTCCTTGCTTCTGATGTGATTGTCTACCTAGGTTATCGTAGTAATTATGTCGGTGCTGTTGTTGTTCATGTTGATGTTCTGTGTTATGGAGAGATGGATGGTAAAATGAGAAGTTCGGAATATTAAGATCCGCAAAATTCAAATCTTTCAGTATTTGTGCATTGTCCACTGGGTCAATATAATTTAATGGTTGTAATTGTTTATGCGGTTCCTGTTGGGAGTAAGGTGACGTCATTGGAGACGATGTAGGCACTGGATTAATTAGAGGGATTGCTCTGTTTAACTCTAATCGTCCTTGAGTTTCCAGATTGAACGGACCAAAACTACGATCGTGAGAAGAGTTGGTACTCTTTTCAGACAAACTTTTATCCATCCTCAATGACGGGTTAGACTCTAATCTTCTTTTGATGATGTTATTTGCAGACTGTGAAATATGTAACAAAGTACGCTCGATGTTTTCAGCTGGTGGACAGTCTTTTTTTAAGTCCTGCATCAATGGGGAAATCCTACGCATAAATGACTCACTCTGGTTCAGCATATTAGGCTGAAATGACAACTCAGGTGAATTGATTAAACAGTAAAAGTAACTTAATCCCGACTGGTAGATGGAATAAACTGATAGAAACTTGTAATTGATCTTGTTCGCAGAACTTAGTCTTTCGTATATAGATATAATATTACTAGCACATTCTAAAAGAATATTGAATTCTTGTGTAGTCATAGCCTTTAATTTGAAACTCGTTGGTCGGTATAATGTTTGCAACATTTGGAAATAGGTTAAAAAGAGGAAATCCTTCGAAAAAGAAATAATATGTTTAAGTTCTTCATCACATTCTAACACCTTCAATAGCCAATTATTCAATTCCATGTGCATTTCATGGCACCACTGTTGTGCAGCGTTGGCATCGCTAGAACTTCCTTTCACGTTCTTGTAAATAAATTGATGGATCATTGATTGCATACTTCTAATTTCAATAAATAGACAAGAAACTCTTATTGTAAGGTTGTCATCTGTAGGTTCAATCACTTTCGCAGTTATATCAATATCGTTCAAACTGAAAGGCTTGTTAACATAACAACATATTTGACGATCCAAGGCATAACAAGACCAGAATAACCTCCTATAAAAACCTGAATCTGAACTATATGTGTGACTTGCCCCTAGTCTTAATAAAGTGGATTCTTCCTGTAAATCCAAATCTATACATAATCTCATGGCACTTGCTACTATATACCAGATACCAGGAGACACTGGTTTCAATAAACCAAAAGAGCATATCATTAGTAATGCTTGCAATGATCTAATTTGCAACCTCGTATTCATTTCTTTATCACTATAATTGTGTAATAGTATTGGAACAGAATACAAAAACTTTTTCAAGTACACAATAGAACCGGAGTAGTATTGGTTAACAACTTCTCTAGAATCTCCAGTAATTGCAGTTCCTATCGCAAGGGTGATATATAACAGAAATGAGTCCCAAGTTGAGAGAGTAGATACTTTGGAATGTTTAGTATAGTGTAGTTTGGATATCGTGAAAAGTATATTTTGATCCTCTAATATAGGATGTTGGATCCAAGCAAATCTATAATAATTTGATAAAATGGTGTTGCACTCTTCTTCAGTCTCGGGTAACGAGGGAACAACGTTATTAGCTGCCTCATAACTGGGCCCAGACCTTCCAAAGATTGAGGAACTAGTTATCTCATGATCATTATTTGAAGAAGATCCCTTAAAGGGTAACATAGATAGAGCAGTCACCTGATTCAAATTCAAATTTAAAGGACCGTCATTGTGCAGATGAATACCCAAATTCTCGAACACTTTTTCGTAGGAATACATTTTTTTCTCTAAATGCTCGATTTTTTGTTCTAACGCCTCAATAGAAATAGGCGGTTTCGTTTTATGTTCTGCTGTTCTTGGAAATTTTTCCCTCAGTTTGAACTCCTTAGTTAAACGATCCTGTGCAATACAGTCCGAACCTGCTTTTTCACATCGAGAACATTTGGGGTATTTAAAGTCACATTTATGCTTTAAAGAGCGACATTTCTGACAAGCAATTCTTACCCTAGACGATTTCATCCTTCATATCTTTTTAGAAGTAACGAATAAGGACAAAAAAAATAGTTTTTACACGAAAGAAACAACTAAATGGAAAATTAGAGCAAAACTTATGTTTGTGGAACACAAAACACCTATAAAATCCATTTGTAGGTGGAGTATTCTTACGTAATATTCGCATTGTTGTTATCACTCATTTCGAGCATGTGTTATACAAGGTAACAATCTGAGTCTGTTAGTAAACTGAAGCAGATTAATTGCATGAAAATGTTTAGATCAGTCAGCTGCCTTGTTATAAAAATCTTTATAGGTTATAGAATAAAGCAGCTCCATATGCTATTAGTTAAGGCCAAAGTCGGCACGTTTCAGTATCCGACAACTGATGATAACAGGATAGATGGAGTGTATATTCATTTTAGCAGGCTAACATTCGTTGGCCAACGGTGTTCGTGTACACTGTAAATGTAATGCACTCGGTTAGTCGCCATATTCCGCTGTGTAGTGTACAAGGCAATTGATAACATCGCATTGTATCATACATAGTGCATGCAAAATACAGGCATTCTCCGTTTTCCCAATCAGCACAACAATTAGCGCACGATTCTGCAGAGTCGGCCCGCACTATGTATCCGATCTGGCTAGATCTGATCTGATATATAAAAGCGCTATCATGTCCGGTTCTACACCCCCAAGATATGGACACTTTTTATTTGAAGCTGAGAGGAAATTTTAATCAGATTGAATTATTTAACCAAACAATTCATATTAGAAAAGAGAAAAACTAGATACCCATAATGCCAGTCTCAACTAGTGAACTCAAGTATGTTGAAAGAACCATTCCAAGAATCAACTTAAGCGACTCTAAAAATCGTAGAGAAGAGATCAAGGAACAATTAATTTCTGCTGCTAAAGGTTCTGGTTTCTTCACTCTATGCGAACAGGAATCTCCTTCCAAAAGTGACATTGAAAAAATGTTTGCCTTGTCAAAACAATACTTTGATTTACCATTAGAAACTAAGATGAAGACTCCTCATCAAAAATTACTAAACACTGGGTATGAATCAGCCTCCCAGATTAGACCTTCTACAGGTACCGCTGACCAAAAGGAATCAAATCAATTACAGTTACACAGATATAATGAGAATTGGCCACACTCTGAAGATGTTGGTGAAGAATGGAGACTTAAAACGAGGGAGTTCATGCTTAAATGCCAAAAAATCAGTCTGTTTGTGATGGAGCTATTTGCTGAAGCTTTAGGTTATGCTCCAGATTTCTTCACTGAGGCACATGATATCGAAAAACCGACTGCTCAATCAACTTTAAGAATGTTGCATTATTTTGACTGTTCTGGCAAGACTTTTGAAGGAAACTATTGGAGAGCAGGTCCACATACCGATTTTGATTGTTTGACATTATTGTTTCAAAGATCGGGTGATCATGGTTTAGAAGTTTGTCCTGGAAGAGAAGCACACACAGATTTTGGATACTCAGATGAATGGACACCAGTTCCATCAAAAACAGGAGATATTGTCATTAACATTGGCGATATGCTGATGTCTTGGTCAGACGATATCCTTAAATCTAACTTTCACAGAGTCAGATTACCATCCGCAGATGAAAACCAAGGAGACAGATATACCATTGCATTCTTTAACCAAGCAAATACAGATGTTATTATCCAAGGTCCAGAGAAGAAGTATCCTCCAGTTTCTGGGAAACAATTTATTGAAGATGCCATGAAGAGAAACTTTGAGCGTGCGCAGGAACTGAAAGCTTCCGAAACTTGAACAAAACTTCTGGGGCATAATGATGTCTCAATGACTAATTAACTATTTTACATACTTCCTTTATAACTGATTTAATACCGGTACTCACAGTTATTACTTCTTTTTCTGTCTGAATCATTAGATAGATAGATAGATAGATAGATAGATAGTTATGATCATTCTCTCTATGTAAAAGGAGTTGCGGCGTAGTATGATATAGAGTAATGGTGTAGTGTTAGATATAAAAGTAATGGGCAATATTCCGTTTATCGTAGATGCATGTATTTATGGAAGGAGACTACAATCCTATCAAATTCAAATTTCAATATATAATTAATGATATATCCCTGCATACTATAACCAGAAAGTTAAATATCTTTATCGACAACGCAACGGCCATTGACATAAACTTTTCTCACGTTTCTGTCATCACCATTGAAGACCCATTTGTCAATTAAATCTTGGAACTTGCCAATGTCAGCCTCATTTTGAGAAATCAAACCTTGCAAGGATGGGTTCAAAAAGTCAAACAAACTGATTGGAGATTCATTTACATCTAAATCAATCAATTGACATTCCCATTTCTTACCAACTTCAAAAGAACCCAATTTATCTTCCAGACCAACAACTTTAGCACCTCCTAATGTGGCCAAATATAAGGATTCACTTGTAGACAATTTGTCATGATCGTTTTTGGTTTTCATAGCAACATGTCTTGAAACAAGCACAGCATGTCTCGCAGTGGTCAATATTGACGGAGAGTAACCTCCAGAGACGTCAGTACCTAAACCAACTTTGGTATTGTTGTCTAGCATCCATCTCACCCTGGCCTCACCTGAAGTTAAACAACTATTTGAAGTAGGACAGTGCGAAATGGCACTTCCTCTTTCATTAATCATTTCTAGTTCTTCGTCTGAGAGGAAAATGCAGTGACCTAAGATGGTTCTGTCTGTTAATAAGCGATGGACATCGTAAATCTCAGCGTATGTCTTACATTGTGGGAACAACTTCATGATGTGTTCAACTTCGTCCTCTGTTTCACTCAAATGAGCTTGAATTGGAAGATTCAACTCTTTGCTCTTGTCAGCCAGCCATTTCATATACTTTTCTGTACACTTATTTGCATTTCTAGGTGAGATAATGGGTTTTATTATTTCATAATTTGGATCTCTTTTATTAACATGGCCAATCACTTCCATTGTAGATTTGATTCCATCTTCGCATCCATGATCTGTGTAAGTAGGATTCCCGCAATCAAAACAACTTCTACCTATAAATGCTCTTTGTCCGTTTTCAAAAGCACAATCTGCCAAGATGTTTGTAGATCTTGAATGAAGAGTGGCGTAATACGCTGAAAAAGTTGTACCGTTGGCTAATGTTCTCTTCACCACTTTGTCATAAACAGCGAATGCTTTCAATGGGTCTTCTAAAGCCATTTCAACAGGATAAGTGTATTTCTGTAACCATGAGAAAAGTGTTGAACTACCAAAGACACCACAGTTTGGATACTGAGGAGCATGAATATGGGTATCTATGAAACCAGGTAAGAAGAACTTGGTGAAACAGGCTGAAAGGTCAACAACTTTCAAATTTTCTAAAGTGGCATCAAACTCCAAAGCTTCTTCTTGAACGGTTTTGTTTCCTAATGAGCCTCTGTTGATGAAGACTATTGTACCTTCTTGATTCACACCAACTCTAACTTCTGGAATCACTTCAAGTTGACCCAAGAAAGGAGTATGGACAATGGTACAATAGTAGACAGTGAAATCTAGTTTTGCAAGAGCTGGGGAAGCTAATGACTTTTGGAATGCAAAAGAGTCGGACATCTTATGGTTACAGCACTTTGGAGATTGAAGACAAAAAAAAAAAAGTTTCCAAATCACTCCTGTTAACGAGATAAACTTAAGTTCTGAAACAAGGTATATGTGACTATATATATCAACTCAACAGTCTTCTTCTGTCATTCTCGAGAACCGGTGTTGGACGAAATTAAAGTAAAAAAAAAAAAGAATAATGAATTTTCATGGTGCATCTGCATCTGCATCTGCAACGGTCTACTATCTAACTAGCGAATAAATATGTTGCGATATGAACGTTTCCTGTTTCGCCGTTTTGCAGGTCGGCAATGTATGTTATCCGCATCGGGTTGCGAGAGAACAATGTGATAAGAGAAACACACGGGATTCCTTGGCAGAAACGCTGCTCTCGGAGAGCTTATTTTTAGAGCGGGCCGAGTCGGATCTCTTTGATAACTGCTCGAGGCCGGCACTCGCATCGCTAGCTCTTATCAGAGCAGCGACAGATACAGATCGGTAAACGTTTGATTCGTCTCTGATAAATAGACTGAAAATTGTCACCTTTCTGATCTCAAGTTGGTTTATAGTGGTATTAGAATATGAGTAATAGGTCATCACACATACTAGTATTCTCTCTTCTCTATAGCTAATATGTCATCAGCAGACTTCGAAATGAAACATCCCTATGTGGAACAGTTCTCGATGGAGCCTGTCCAGGGAGATCTAGAAAAACTAAGCTTGAAAGAAAAAATTCAAGAACACTTGAAAATGGCTGGTAATAAGCTCACTACAAAACAAGGATGGATAGGAGATTACGATTATCTTTACCTTTTCACGCCAGATTTCCCCCCTTTCAACAACAGGTACAAAGGCTATGAACAACCCTACTTTGGTATCAATGATGATATTCCAATTTTGTTGACTATCTTGTTAGGTGTTCAACATTGTTTGACCTTGGTGTGTAGCTTGGTAGCAGTTCCATTACTTATGGGTGATGCTTTCTATCTAACTTCAAGTCAAACTCAACACCTTTTATCATGCACGTTAATCACCTCTGGTATTGCCACATTTGTTCAAATTACTAGATTCCATATTTACAAAACGCCATTTTTTGTCGGAACAGGGCTACTCTCTGTGGTGGGACCAACTTTTGA
This sequence comes from Ogataea pilisensis, assembly GCA_003707685.2. Lineage (NCBI taxonomy): Eukaryota > Fungi > Ascomycota > Pichiomycetes > Pichiales > Pichiaceae > Ogataea > Ogataea pilisensis. Next base: position 181,714 of record PPKM02000010.1, read on the forward strand.
TATTGTTGGTATTGCTTTCTCTTATTCTGATATACAATATGCCAATGGTACTTGTAAACTTGATGCTGATGGTAACAAACTGCCATGTCCAGATGCTCTTGGTGCCATTTTAGGCTCTATGTTGTGTACCGTGTGGATCCAAATATTAACTGCCTTTCTTCCTCCACGTTACCTCAAAAAGATATTCCCAAATATGGTTACAGGTACTTTATTGACACTTTTAGCTATTTACTTGGCTGGTAACGGTATGAAAAATTGGGGTGGTGGAAGTGGTTGTTATGGTTCAGCTTCAGATTGTGTTGTTGGTTCTCATTTGAGTTTGTGGGGTGCACGTAAATTTATTGGTCTCGGTTTCAGTGTGTTTTTCTCAATTACTTTAATCAACTTAATTGGATCTCCAATCATGAAGAGTTCTTCAATTATCCTTGGTTTAATCATTGGTTGTATAACTTCTGCTGCTTGTAACTATTGGGATGGTTCTATTATTAATAATGCGCCAGCTGGTGATTTCCTTTGGACCAAAGATTATAAATACTCGGTCGATGGTACCTTAATTCTACCTTTGTTGATTATGTTTATTGTTGAAGGTATCAGTTGTATTCCTGATATTTTATCTACTGCAGAAGCAAGTAAGCAAGCTATTGAAGGAGACGGATTCCAATCCAGAGTTCAAGGTGGTATTATGTGTGATGCTTTAGGAAGTCTTTTAGCTGCTGTTGGAGGTGGGCTTCCAATGGTTTCACAAGCTGCTAATAATGGTGTCATCTTATTGACTGGATGTGCTTCAAGAAGGGCAGGTTGGACGGCAGCTATTGTTTTGATCTTAATGGGTATTTTCTCTAAGATTGCAGCAACTTTTGCTGCTCTACCTAAACCTATCTTCGGTGGTATGCAAGTTTTCTTGTTTGGTACCATTGGAGTGGCGGGTGTGAAAGTTTTAGCAGCTGTCCCATGGACTCGTAGAAACAGATTTATCTTATCATGTGGTTTGGGATGGGGTTTTGCAGGAACAGTTATTCCTTCTTGGTTCAATTCAGTGATTGCTTATCATGGATCAAATCAGTCGCTCGCTGGATTCCTTGAAGGTATTGAATTGATTGTTGAAACACCATTCATTTTTGGTGCTTTGATTGTCTGTTTCTTAAACCTGGTCATGCCAGATTATTCAACAAAAAAGAATGACTTAGAGCCTGAAAGTTCGACAGTTTCTGCAATTTCCATTGTGTAAACTGATTGAATGCATTTTTTATGTCTACTTCCACGTATAATCCTTTTTTTATTATTTAACTTCTCTTCGTCGTTGTTTATAATCACGAATTTTATATATCCTTTTTATTTATTTACAACTTACTTTGTTTCTATAATATTCAGAGGTTAATTTCTTGTGTCAGCTCGAGAATAGTATTCGTCTGTTTTTCGAGATTTATCCTACGAAAGAACCCTGTAATACATTTTCGTCTCCAAGAACATTTGAACCACCAGATAGGGGAATCAGTTTATAAGCATAGGTACAACCAGGTATACTACGATTAGTGTACATAAAAAAGTGTTTCAGTGAGCACTATGTCTTCCCTGTATACTTCAGATTTCTTCCGGAGTCATAAATCAAATTTGTATGTAATATCAGCCTGCTGACGATAATTACTCAATCACTTGCAGCTGCACCAGCAACGGCAGTACTGTTTGCTAAGGGATAGGAGGGGGGGAAAGAAACTTAATTTCTTTCCTGTCTTTTTTTTGCTTTTGTTTTCTAGGTTCCTTCATGTAGCCTACGCATACTAGTATCTGAAAACTATCTGATTGGTTGTGTAGTTATTGAATGTTTGACTAATTCCTTTCTGGGAATTGATTGTACTAAGCTTGGTATGGAAAAGGATAAAGAGGTTCAGGCCGGCAATAGTTTTCTTTCAAATACGTATGCGATTTTGTGTGTTTTTCCTCTTGAGTAAATAATTAAGCTAGATATGAACGTATACTGTACACGTATACATCTAATCTCTATTTATGGAGAATGCAATAATGTCTGAGAGCTTATCATACAACACAAAAAGCTCTAATCCGTGGCAATGACTTTATTTTCTTTGCCATCTATCCTCCACTTGTTGGGTTTTTAGTTATTGTTGTAGGATATGACATGTCGGTCCTGTATTCAGCGCCATTATAGTGACCCCTATTTTCTACCGGTACGGTTACGATAGTCCAATTCATACAACTTATGAGCTTGTCAAACCTATCCTATTATGCCCCTGGAAAGGGAAAGTGCACTGCTATTATTTGGTATTTTTGATCAGCTGGATATCGTTTAATGACATCTGTATGCCAATTACTAATTAATGTTTTTACGAAAAGAATGGCTAAACAAGCCGTGCCGGCAGCAGCGCCGGCAACTGAATGGAAACTAAAATACACAAGACAAACCATATCCAAGAACAGCTTGGGTTGTATGCATTCGCCCTGTTTTATGGCTTTTGTTTTCGTCATTCTCAATTTTCGTAATAGTATTTTGTATTCAGCTATTCGAATGTAATGATTAATTAAAAAATATAAAAATTCATACACAGTTTCATAAAAGGGAGAAAACAACAACAGCCGCACAAAATACTCTCTACTGTGTTCGCTCGTAGGAACAAATTATTGAGAAAAGAAGAAATACGCGTTGTTTTAGCGAGATCTGATAGACAAAAAGAGAATAACTTTATTCATTTGACTTGCTTACTTTCAATCCATCAAGGTTTGTATGTCAGAAATAAGATTTCAGAGCGGTTTGCAGTTGGAGAAAATATAGAATTGAGGATTAATGCCCAAATAAACAAAGAGAAAAAGCTGTGTGTCTCGAACCAAAGCGGTATTTATTACTATTGAAGCATATGCTATCTTTACAGATGTCCCAACGTATACATCTACAAACTGAAACTCAAAACTTAAACAATACCAACTTTTTCAATAAATCACAATCGCTACTGGAACTTCTTACGGAGACACAGAACCTCCCCAGTTACTCGTCAGGGATATCGAAGCTCGATCACAATCTTGAAGGAGGTAAAGGGTTCAGAGAAGGTGGTGTCTATGATGTGAGTTGTTTACCTGGAAATGTGGGCAAATGGGAGTTACTGTTTACTGTGATTGTTAACTTCTTGTGCAGTTGTTGTTCAAATTCAAAAAATAATAGTAATAGCGCAACTGTGAGGAAAGTTCTTTTCATTAGAACGTATAATAAAATCCCATGGTTTAAACTCAAGTCCATGGTGGATTATGATGCAAGTTTTGATTCAATGATAAATATACTGACGATAAATTCATTGACGCAATTAATACATATTTTACAAACGATGGATTTTGCAACTTATGGGTTAATCATAATTGACGAATTTCATGGCTTGTATCAGCAATCATTGACTGATCTACGAACAAGTTTGATTAAAAAACAAGATTTTTTAAGAGCTTCAATACCATCTTCTTTATCATCACAAGCAACGCCGATTCCTTCTTCAGGGAAGACTAGAACTTTTTTCAAGCGTGATATCAATGGCGTGCCAATCATAAACCCAGTTAAACGACTGGGAATTATAATTCAAGATATCATGGTGCTAATGCAAAAGATCGCAAAAGCTAAGAAGAGCATGGTCATAACGTTAGGCAAGATGGACACTTTAAGTCAAAAGTTTTATGCAAAGCGATCAATGGAGTTGGCCGAAAAGAGAAGGAAAATAGAAGATCGCAAGAGAAGGAAATCTGAGATGATGAATAGTGGTATTGTTTCTAGCATAGAAGAAAGTGATGAACATCTAGGAATAAACAGTGACAACGTTGAAAATCATGATAATGACAACGACCATGGTAACGGCAATGATAATAATGATGATGATGATGATGATGAGGATGATGATGATGACTATGATCTATTAGCTGGAAAACCTGTGAAAAATCAATATGTAACCCAACAAATATTGGTCCCAATACTTTCTTTGAATGGGCCTTGGACAAACTACTACACAAACAGAATAATATTATACAAAGATTGGGTCGTTGGTAGATCATATATATTTACTGGTGACGCTAACAACCTAAGTGAAAAGGAGCAATTTAATGTCGGATTAGATACATCGATGGGGATCACAGATTATATTCAATTGATAGAAAACGACGAGTTGAAATCTTGGCCTCAATATTTATCAGTTTCTATACTGCCTAATGGAGAAAAGCAGTTCAATCAAGGCTGGTTCCAGTTATCTGATGATCGCCATAGTGGGATCGTCGATGTTGATGTAAAAGATGAGAGTGAAAATTCCGGTATTAATAGTAAATTTGATAATGATCCATCACCATTAGTTCAACCAGATGACATTTTGAGAGAGTTAGAGGACGAGAAAGTTGACACTTTTATAGTACCATCTTTGTCACATAAAGAGCTAAAACCCAACGACGAAAGGGTCTTAGATAGTGAAGACGTTGAACGATCAATTTCAATCCCTGAACAAATTCTTGACTCAGTAACCAAAATGTCATCTATCAGTATGTCGCCCACGCCTCCGCCTGTTTCTCCATTTTCTTCTTTATCAACACCTACGAAGTCACTGTGTACGTCGGATGAACTCACGGCATTATTGATCGCTAACCAAAGCACGCAATTGAATGAGATAAGGAAGCAGGATTCCCAGTTAAATGAAATCCCAGAATCACAATGTTGACTACTCTTCCTTCCCTTTTTCCTGTACCTCAGAGTTTTGTTTTGTTTTTCCCCTCTCCCAATCCGCACCTAATTGATTCATATACAAAGATATTGAAAGATGTCCCAACCTTCATTTGTTACATAGACAAGATATAAATAATCATCATTGAAATCTGTAATTTTACTTTTTTAGCCTAAAACGAAATTAAGAAAGCTGATGCATTGCCAAACCCGCCGTTTTAGAACAGCATTTGCTTCTTTTCTTCTACTAAAAGACAAGTCAATATAGTAAGTCCTCTATTCATACGCTTTCCTAAAATAAAGAGACTATGTTTCTCTCTGAAAGTGAAGCGTACTCACGGTGCGCTCAATATTTAGCGTCTAATCTTGTAGAACAAATATTGAGGCGACGGAGACAAGTAATTGCTTATGTCATTTGTTTGTTTCTTTATTTCTTTGTTTACGTTTTGAGAACTTACGACAAACTAATAGTTGTTGTTTTTGAACTAATAAGAGCATTTTGATATTCCGTAAAGCATTATATTGGTTTCCATACCTCTGTTCTAAAACTCAGTAATTTTTGCTATTAAGTTTTATAAAGATTAGCATACGTTAGCTTCTTGAATATAAGGAATATTTAGTAATTAATACTTTACAGTAATTTCTTCGATTTCTATCATTCAACAAGATAAATCTATTAGAAATATATTAGAAAGTTCTACTAAATGGTCAGTATTTTATTAATTTCTAAACTTTTTCATTCAAGAAAAATGTAACCATTTTCCAACTCAGATCTATAGACCATTTCAAAATATTGTCTCCTTATTCAGAATCCACAATAAGGAGGTATTCAAGCAAAATTTACTACGTTACTTGGAAAAAGGAAAACTACAATTATTACGTAATGACCACACTAATTTTCTTATATGTTACACAATATCTTTTTTTTTTCGTACAATTGTGCGTGCCATTTGTAAACACAAAGAGAAGAAAGCTTTAATTAAACTTAAAGAGGGTACTAGATTGGGTAAGAATCATGTAATTGCAATAGTACTCTATAATCAAGGGTACTTGTTGACTTGCTCATATTTACGCTTTAACGTGTCGAAGAATTTTTTTGGAAGAAGGTAGCGCGTATATTATTACAGCAGTTTTTAAACCAGATACTGCGCAAGTTTTACCAGATTATCTTTGTTGGTTGTCAGGAACAGATTATTTCAATGATTCGAAACTTAGGGTGGCCACCAATTCAAGATAGAATAAGCAATCCAATCAAGTCACCACATACAAGAAATGAACATGGGCAAAAGTTAGACTTTGTATGTACTTGCGTGGAAGCCAATCCATGGTATATTAGGAATATGAGTCAAGAAAATATTATTTGTAGTGCTTCCAGATGCATTAAGAAATATACTCTATATGTCAGCTGTTAGTGTTTAGTTGTACCCATGGATCTGCTTTGTCAGAAATTTCCACCATTGGATTTATCTAAGTAGACTTATTGAGTGGCTTCTTGTTTCTTGGTTGTTTTTCTACTTAATATATCCAATGTCAAGATAAAAAATTGAAACTTGAACCTATTTACGAATTATGCAACAAATAAACTTAGTGACGTCAGTCACATAGACCGAACTATTATGGCAGATGTTATAGATTATAATTAACCTAAACAAAATTAGGTTGTTATTATTTCGATTTCTTGCATGTCAAGATCTCTCAAACGAACCAGTTTCCTAAAACAGCTGGTGCGAATTGACTAAACTCAAAAGACGTGCATGATCCAATTTCAAATTTGAAAATGACAAAAGGGAAAAGACAGAATGCGGCGCGAATCACGTCCGTTCTGGTAATAGACCGTCCACATTGGGAATTTTACTTCTAGTAGTAGCTGTGGGATCTCCTGAAAGGGAGAACGAAACAAGATAAACCGGAAAGAAGGATGCTTTAATGGAGAAGGAAAGGAACTGGATGTTGAAAAGGGAGGAGGTTGGACTAGTTATTATGATAGTTGCATATTTGGATGGTTATTTAAGTCTCTTTTTCTTTTTCTAATTACAGGCCTATCAGTTCAGGCTATAGGTTTCAGCTTTAGTTCGTACAAAGTAACGGATTCCACATGTGCTGTTTGTAGACTGACTGACTAGATATAAAAATTTGAAAAAACATACCTGTTTATCTTGTAATAAATAAAACAGATTAAGGAGATCTAATTGTCAATTGTTTTTTATTTTGATATCTCTGTCACAGATGACTAATTGGCTGGTTTGCTTCCTCGAACTACTCTATCCAGCCATTCGTCATACCGTTTTTCATTCTCATACTGCATACATACACATGCACTAAACTTAAAGAACCGAAATGTTCGCCCGATTAAAAACCTTCTTTCCTGTCAAAGACACAAAGACCTAGAACAAGCCATCCACTTTCTTTAGGTTTTATTGGGCTAGCGAAATAACAATTCCGAAACAAAATGTACCAAGAAATTTCTCACAAAATAATTTAGCCATTCCAAATAACACATTCATATTAGAATTTGGGCAGGAAAGCAGTTTTGCATGTCCCTGAAGAAATTAATGAATCCTATTGCAGTTAATTTATAAAGATTAAATTGTTTAATGCAAGGATTTAATACATGGGAAGAGGAGATCTTTTAATCATATGTTTTTTATTCAAGGCCATCCGCGGAAGGCATCTAATTCGTGAAAATGAAGTAGCCTGAAATGGGTTTTCAGTCACAGTCAAGCTAGTCTAATTTCATTGTCTTTTTTTTTTTTTGGCTATGTAAAGTAGAGAACAACTAATAAACGACATGCACTCGCTTTTATTCTGTGTAATTGCGGGGAGAAGCTATTTTATTAAGAAGAAAAATTTACAGACCTGAGACAAGACATGGAAGCTTTAAAGAAGGAAGCAGGAGGAAATCTCCGTGGACTTGGCTGTTGTTATGATATTGTAGCCAAGGATCGGCCAAAGAGAAGGAAAGGCAACCAGGTTACATTTCGCTGCCATATCAATTCCATCTAAAAGAGCACATTACTTGTAGTTGAGTGGCACAGGAAGACTATTTCCCCGTAGACTGAGCAGTGCGACATCCCGCATACGTAGAGCAAGGTACAGTGATCTGAACCAGGGGACAAATATATAGTACTACAGTCAGTTACTGTCGTAAATAAAAATCTTAAGTGGGTGGAGCGTTAGTTAGCGGGCGACAATACTAAGGGACCGCGTAGAGGTTAACACCGCGCCCGTGTTGGATTGCGTCCTGGTTGGCACGTAAGTGGAATGCACTGTGGCCAGGGTACTAAGAATAGACAGATGAGAAATGAAGGAGGCAAAATAGAGTTTAGAGACAATTTATTTCACTGTAAGGAAAAATTGCGCGCCCGTGTGTGTGTTTGTGTGTGTTTATTAGATGTGAGTTAAAATTAGAACGGGAAAAAAATTTGGTCAAGGCAAGATTGAAAACACGACGCTCATGAATTTGAATAGAATACTGTCCGTAACAGTGAGATGTTGCTAAGGTTATCTAACGTATATATCTATGTAGAGCCACTATTTATTTTTAATGAGACGAACAAAACCCTACGATTTCTATTAATGGAGTTCATTTCTTCTGGCTTGCTTGTTTACAAACATTCAAAATATAACCTGAAAGTTGAAGAAAAGGTACAGACAAGCGCAATAGTGCATTACAGAACTGAGGCCATGTTTATATTAAACGGCCTGTTCATACATCGGGCGGCGTGGTCCAATCGAAAGAAACAACAAGAAACAACAAGAAACGAACAAAACAAATACACAGACCCTATTCAGTCACAAAGGATTACAGGTAGTATAAACCACCCTGAAAGCTACTCCTGGCAAAACTGTCACATAAGGACGGTAGCGGGAAGGAAGGGAGAGAGGGGAAATTGCGAAGGCGGGTCACACTGTATTGCCGTATGTGGATGGATGGCCCTGTAGTTATCCCTTAAAATTTCATGTGAGGTGACTTAGACAGGGAAAGACAACCCGAACCACCGCGATCTGCGTTTCCTGACAAAGAGGATCTAGGAGGGAGATAAATCCACTGGGAGGTGGCCTGAGAAGGTTGCCACAAAAGAAAAGAACAAAGACCAAATTCGGAGGAAATATCGTGTATGACCCACATATTTGTAGGTGCACCCAAGATACAAATTGCCCAATCGGGAAATAGAGCTATTATTAGAAACAGAACAGATAAAGTTTCCTGCACCATGGACTGGCATTTGTTTATGTTTCTGGTGGTTTTAGTGTTTACATTTTTCTTCTTTTTGCGATACGCACATCGCCCTCCTTTCATAATCTCACCAGTTCTTTCTTTTCAAGGTTCTATTTCCTCTCTCCTTAGTAATATATAAAGAGCTACAATCCCCTCGTTAACCATTCTCCTATTTCTTTCGCTTCTACTCTCTAGCACTTTTCTGAAAAAATTCTTCTTCTTTTCTCACCAAAATTTACATTTAGTCTTTCGCTTATCACACATAATTAATTAAAATGCAATTCAAATTCTTAGCCCCATTAGCTTTCGCTGCTTCATCTTTAGCTGCTTACTCCAACGGTACCACCATCACTTACGAAACCACTGTTTCTCAAGTTGTTACTGCGATCACCACCTACTGCCCAGCTCCAACTTCAATTGTTACCAACGGTCACACTTACACTGTTACTGCTCCAACTACTTTAACTATCACTAACTGTCCATGTACCTTGAAATCAGTTGTCACAACCACCACTGTTGTTCCACACACTACCACTGTTTCTCACTCTTCTGCTGAGGCTTCCTCTGCCCCACACATCTCCACTGCTATCAACGGTGGTGCTAAGGCCGGTGCTGCTGGTTTAGCTGCTTTAGCTGGTGCCGCTGCTTACTTATTATAAATATGTTGTGATGTATTTATAATCAATACTTTTGAAATGAAAAGGTTATAGTTTCTACCTTTTTGTCTTTTGGCTATTTTCTAAATACTCATAAGGTTCTTTTTTTATATAAGCTCTCTTATGTTTTAATAAGGGTGCCTGTTTTTTTAATTAATTTTACACGGTAACAATTTAAAGCGTAATTAATCAGTTTAGTGTAGAGTCAGTATTGTATTAAATGCCCTTTCTATCGAAATGAAAAAGGTTGGTATATTCAGTGGCCCTGTAAAGTAGAGAAATGATGGTAGTTTAAGTTTTCTATTTTTAGAACTAGGAAGTAGAGGCGTATAAAGCAGCAGACCTTATTACTTGCACGACGATTAGAAATTTGAGTTCTCTCATTGGCCTGTCACTCGCCCAGTCACTCGGCCGGGAATTTTCCTCTCCTGAGCAGTGAGAATTGAGCAGTGATTTCCCTGGCCACTTGCCTCCAGTGGGTGCTAATTTGTGGGTTTTTTTTTTTTTTTACCTCTCTCAGTTAGTAGACAGGCGGTAGATTAAAAGGGGGGGAGTTGAGTTGAGCCGGGCTGAGCCGGGGTCAAAAAGTGCAGCCAGGGTGGTGAGTCCAGTCCACTCCCGAGCGGTCCTTCACCAGATGATATATACCAAGTTGTGACTTAATTGGGAATAGTTTAAAGCTTAAATGGAGCGGAGTCTAAGACACTGTGAGTTCATTTGATTAGTCGTCTATATAATGCAGCTAATATACAATTATTTCTCGCCTGATAATAATCAGTTTTGCTCGGTAACCAAGAAGACCAGAGATTGAGTTCAGAAACAAATCCTCACGTAGAATAATCAAGTAGATGGAGGAATGAAGTCGATCGACGATTCATGAACGACTGACTCTATACCAGGAGGTTGAATTCATATATGTAAACAGGATCTTGGTATATCGTCATATCATCGTAATCCTTTATCATTGTTGTTTCTCTTCTTTCAAACTACACAATTTAATTTCAACTAAATAGTTTTCTACCACGTCAACTGAAGAAGAGGACAGATTAGAGGGTTTTCTCTGTTTCTTGCTTCAGCTAATTACACCGTCTGCCTGTTTCTAGTTTACCTCTTTGATATTATCTTCAAATGATTCCCCACCATTTGAATATTGGCAAACCAGTTTTCTAATCCTTCTCTTACCTCACTCATTCGAACTAGGTAAATTAGGTAGATGTACTGATGTCACGTTCAATATCAACTTCATCGTCATTATCATCTTCACATGATACAATTGTAGTTTCAGAATTCAAGTCAAATCGAGTTACAAAAACTGAATTGATAAACACGTTAATTTCTCAATTGATTGAGACTTCAACGTCAAATGAACCGGAAGATAGAAAAAATGTTTCTTCTACTGTAGCTGATGACTTGGTATTGAACAAGGAGGCAGTTCTGACTTTATCACTTGTCTTATCCCAACAGACGGTACTTCAAGCTTTATATCTTTTAGAGAACAGATGTTGCTATATATGTTCGTTTTCACATGATAATAAGAAAGTGTCTAATTATGATGATGATGACGGTGATCGTTTACGGATATTCGTCATTGATAGAATTGTTGACTCTAATATCGGCTTAGACTCTATAATTAATAGCGCGTATAACAAGACGTGTTGTCATGAAGACAATTCTGGGGAGCATCTGATTAATAAAACTAGTACCAGGAGCCAGAGGAGAAACAAAAAGAAACAAGCTCAAGATGATTGTTATAATGATAATGAAATTGATAAGTTATACTTTGTCGATTTATCAACATGGTTCTGTTCTTGTGATTACAAAAAACAAGGAAATGGAACAGAAAGTGATGATAAAGAGAGTCGTGAATTGGAATGGTGCCCCCACTTATTAGCTTTCCGGATATATGACACAAATAAGATGTTGCATTCTAATGGTTGGGTGAATATAGTAGATACAAACGATGTTGATCAATGGTTGACTATCAACGACTACTGTTTTAACCATGTATAAGCCCGTCCGAATAATACTTACATAATATACTCCTCATCAGTTACGTAAGACGCAGTAACAAAAAAAAATTCAACTGAAAAGTTCCCGAAGCGAACGAGCGGTGAAGAATTTAAAAGAATCTCAAAAATGACAAACGGAATCAGAGGCACTGCGATTTGTTCTGTTGAAGTTTTGGATGAAAATGACCTTCATGATAACCTATCTTCTATAAGTTCCACTTGTATATATTTAGTACTTAGTATAAAATAAACCTAAAGAAGGTATTAACTTGTTGATTTATTAGCTGTTACGTTTTGTTTCCTTTGAATTTGCATCGCATATACAGATAAACGTAAATACACAAATATAACCATAGACCAGACCATTCATTATCTTTCCTTGTCTAATTCATTTGTTCCGAATTTTTCATAATATTTCAACTTGAGTCAGACATATTCATCATCTTTCATTGATTAATTGACTTACGTGCCATACGAGTTACTTAGAGGAGAAACACCGACTTTCCCTTTCCATTGAACATAACCACATTATACTACATTGTATTAAATTTTATTATTCACTCATATCATAAACAATGACACATGATAATTCTGCAACGATATCACAACCGCAACAACAACCATTAAATGGAAGTCATACATTTACGCCAGCAAGTGCTTCAAAGAAAAGTCTTAACAGAAATTCAATCCTTTCTGAAAAAGATGAACAAAAGTTTCAAAAGTATCTCGTAAGATATCAACCAGTCAAGATAACTTTGAAAAGTCAAGTTTTCCAATTTCCTAGATATTTTGGTACAGATGAGAAAGAATTTACTAATTTCAGGAGAAATGCATTAAAATTTAGAAGACTGAAAAATAATTCAAGCTATCCCAAGGAGCCTGAATTTGCAGAAGATACTGAGAACCACATAACACCTGACGCAAGTGATAATAAAATTTCAGAAGCAGAGATTAATGGATACACCGATAACACTAGCAGCGACAGAAATAATAATAATGAAAGTATCAACAAATATAATAATGATGATAACAGTATGATTAATGATAAACCAGAAATACCCAAAGAAACAAAAAAACCAACAGTATCACCCTCCACTTCTACTGAATCTAGAGATAGTTCTTTGAGCGCTGTGCAAGTTGATGAAAAATTGTCTACCAAATCAAATACTTCAGACTCTTCTTTATCATCATCACCATCATCATCATCATCATCATCTCAAACTCCTTCGACTTCAAATGAATCAATTCCTACTCCTGCACCCGCACCTTCATCAGCTTCAACAACACCTGTTCCTGCCCTTACTCCTTCCCTTGCACCTCCTGCTTCTTCCGTTCCTCCATCAAATAATACTCCAATGAAATGGAACATGGTTGTTCAAAAATCAATACCTAAACCCAAAGCTGATGGATCTTCATCAACTTCTTTAACTACATCAAATGCTTTATCCAACGAAGCGTCATCATCTGCACATTCTCCATCTGCATCATTATTTATTCCATCAGACTTATCATTGGTAGTTTCCTCATCATCCTCTTTAATTCCAATGGACAACACTCCAAAACCGTTAGGTACAATGTTAATAAGAATAATGTACGATAGGCAGCTATTAGCCACTGCCATATCGAAGAATAAAAATCAGCTGGTTATACCTCATGGATTAATTAATGCTGGTAGTATTTGTTATATGAATGCAGTTTTACAATTATTGTTTGCTTGTGAACCTTTCACACAAGTGTTGAATATCATACGGACTGGTGCCGTTGGTGAGATAATGAGTGGCAGTTCGAGTAATACTCCAATTTTGGATGCAATACTGACATTACATGAAGATTTCAGGAGAAAAAAGAGTACACCTGTTGATCAAAGTAATACTAGTATCGCCACTGCAACTACTCCTACAACTACTACAACCCCATCCTCTTCCAACAAAGACTATGAAGTGTTGAATCCGTTTTCATTGTATACTTCTATTAGCAAACTGCCTAGATTCAGTCACTTGAAATGGGGAAGACAAGAGGACGCTGAAGAATTCTTAGGTTACTTACTTGATGGATTGCATGAAGAATTTGTTTCCAGTATTCAACAACTATCCAAAACTGAGCTTACCAAATTGACTAGTTGTATCACTGATAAAGACACTCTTAGAAATGTTAGCGCTGCCATTGATTTGATTAAAGAAACCAATTTCGGATCTAACAACCTTGATAAGAATACCACTAATGATGATGATACTTGGTTAGAAGTTGGATCTAATCGAAAGATAGCAGTCAAGAGGACCGTTCACGTGAAACCTTCGCCCATTTTTCAATTATTCGGTGGTCAATTTAGATCTGTGTTGCAGATCCCAAATAAGAAATCTTCCATCACCTTAGATCCCTTCATGCATGTTCAGTTGGACATTTCAGATATTAAGACTGTTGATTTAATCTCGGCGTTTAATAATTTATCCGAAGTGGAAGATATCTCCTACGGTAATACTTCAGCGAAGAAACAGAATTTCATTGATAAATTACCTTCTATTTTGATTATTCATTTAAAGAGATTCTCATTTGTCGCTAATGATGAATCAGGTACTGATCAAGATGACTACTATGAAGTTGTGCAATCCAACAAACAAAAGAAAAATAGAAATAATAACAATAACACTAACAATAACAACAATGCGGCTGCATCCTCTCCAACCACTGCCTCTTCTAATAAGACCAGCAGCGGATTGTTTGAGGGAGGAGGTCGTGTTGAGAAATTGCATAAGATTATTAAGTATACTCACTCACTCTCGTTACCTGCCTCATGTATCTCAGCACAAGTATTAGAAGAACCAAAATATAAGCTAATCGGAGTTGTGTATCATCATGGTAGAACTACTGATGGCGGTCACTATACTGTTGATATCCTAGATTCATCATCATCACCACCTATTGCTGCTGAAAATAATAGCAAGGAAAGCGTGGACCAATGGATCAGAGTCGATGATACGCAAGTCAGCAAAATTTCATCTGCTGATGTCATAGAAAATGGTGTTAGTGGTGGTTCTAATTTAGATAACAGTAAGAGTGCTTATATTTTGATGTATCAAAGGGTCTAACATCTATATATTGTTGAAATTTTTTTATTAGTCTTTTTTTTTTATCTTTGTTTCACATTATTATGCTTGATTGCTTTCTTTTTCTTGCATTGGTAATCTTCTTTTCTTTACTTATGTTTAGACTGGTCATGGTTGTTAATATCATTAGCCTTGGGTATACCCGACAATCAGATTTGCCGTCCACTTTCGTTTGCTGTGGTCTTATTTATCTCCAGTTGTGTCTTTTCACTCTCATCTTGCTACTACATTATACATTTATTTATTCACTAATTTTACCTTACCTTATCCCTTCAAGAATACTGTCCTTTCTTTCAGTGGCTTTTTTGGGAAATAAACAGAATACTTTTTCTTTGATTCATTTTGTCTTATCATAATGGCTGGCTTCATTCACTAAATATCCCGTGTTTCCTGTATTACTCGTTCTTTTCATTTTTTTGTTGTTACTACATGTATCTGTTTATATAATCTCTCATATATATATATCTATATACAGTGTTTACTCATGTATTCATGCTCATCCTTTTATTTCATTTCTTTTACATTTTAACGCTAGTAATCTTTTTGTATTTAAAATATCTGAGTCTTAGATTATGTCGTATTCTCTTGAACGGCCACCAACGTTATCATCCTGGACAGTTAGTAGACGGAATGCGCATAGGTAACCGATTTGGTAAGCGCAGCACTTAAAAGTTTTTTTTTTCCGATTGCATTTTTTTTGTTATATTTTTCATTCAAACCTACCAGGATTATAGATAAGTTAGATGATGTTAGTTAACAGGTGAATAGGTAATATTGATAAACTAGAAAGATAGATATAAGTTTAGTACCGTGCCATATAGTAATAGGTCACAATTCTAATCATGGATGACTTATTTGACGTATTTCAAGAAGCTCCAGTTGATATCTCAACTTTAGAGCAACAACAGAAGAAACAAGAAGAACCAGAAGAACAAAGAAAAAGACCGGCTTCTGATCTTGAGGAACCAAAACTGTCTGAATATACACAGCTAAACCAACAAAAACAATTGGAAAAAACTAAGAAACAGAGAAGAGATGGACAAAAATTGTTTGAAACCAAAGAAGATAAACAAATTGACAAAATTACACCAATAGTCGCCGATTCTCTTGAAATTGAAGCTTCTAGAGAAGTGGCTGCATCGAATGGTCTCCTTCCAGCTTCTTCACTAAAAAATGAAATTTCAGCATCTGAAGATGGTTCAGCTGACCCATCTAAAGTGAAGCTAAAGCATCAAGTCAGACATCAGGTCGCAGTCCCACCTAATTATGATTATGTTCCTATTGGACAACATAAGAGACAAAAAGAAGCTAGAACTTACCCATTTACGTTGGATCCCTTCCAAGACACTTCTATTTCGTGTATTGATAGACAAGAGTCAGTGTTAGTCTCGGCTCATACTTCAGCAGGTAAGACTGTCGTTGCCGAGTATGCTATTGCTCAATCATTAAGGGATAAACAAAGAGTCATTTATACATCTCCTATTAAAGCTCTAAGTAATCAAAAATATAGAGAGCTTCAAGCTGAATTTGGTGACGTTGGCTTAATGACTGGTGATGTGACAATTAATCCGGATGCCGGTTGTTTAGTCATGACTACTGAAATTCTAAGATCTATGTTGTACAGGGGTTCCGAAGTTATGAGAGAAGTCGCATGGGTTATTTTCGATGAAGTTCACTATATGAGAGACAAGTCTAGAGGTGTTGTTTGGGAGGAAACTATCATTTTGTTGCCTGATAAGGTTAGACACGTTTTCCTCTCTGCCACCATTCCTAATGCTATGGAGTTTGCTGAGTGGATTTGTAAACTGCATAATCAGCCGTGTCATATTGTCTATACAGATTTTAGACCGACTCCTTTACAACATTACTTGTTTCCTGCAGATGGAGATGGTATTCATCTCGTTGTTGATGAAAAGGGAACTTTTAGGGAAGAGAATTTCCAAAAAGCGATGGCTTCTATTTCCAATAAGATGGGAGATGACCCAAATTCTGCAGAAGGTTCCAAGAATGGTAAGTCCTGGAAAGGTGGTGTTAAAGATGGTAAATCAGATATTTATAAGATTGTTAAAATGATTTGGGTTAAGAAGTATAACCCTGTGATTGTTTTTTCTTTCAGTAAAAGAGATTGTGAATCATTAGCATTGAAAATGTCTAAATTAGACTTTAACACTGACGAGGAACGAGACATGTTGACCAAGATCTTTAACAATGCTATTAGTATCTTATCTGAATCTGATAGAGAGTTGCCACAAATTAAGCATATTTTACCTTTATTAAGAAGAGGTATCGGTATCCATCATTCTGGTTTATTACCAATATTGAAAGAAATTATTGAAATTTTATTCCAAGAAGGTTTCTTAAAAGTCTTGTTTGCCACTGAAACATTCTCTATTGGTTTAAATATGCCTGCCAAAACTGTTGTTTTCACTTCTGTAAGAAAATGGGATGGTGCAGGATTTCGTTGGGTTTCTGGTGGCGAGTATATTCAAATGTCTGGAAGAGCCGGTCGTAGAGGTTTAGATGATCGTGGTATTGTTATTATGATGATTGATGAAAAAATGGAACCTCAAGTTGCTAAAGGTATGGTTAAAGGTGTTGCTGACAGATTAGATTCAGCTTTCCATTTGGGTTATAATATGATTTTGAATTTGATGAGAGTGGAGGGTATATCGCCTGAGTTTATGTTACAGAACTCATTTTTTCAATTCCAAAATACAGTGTCTGTCCCAGTGCTTACGAGAAAAATAGAGGAAATGAAACAGGACTTAAACGAATTACAAATTGACGACTTGGCTAATATCAAAGAATATTACGAATTAAGAAAGCAATTAGATCAATACAATGATGACTTTCGTAAGATTATTACTCATCCTAGTAATATCTTAGCACATCTAAAAGGGGGTAGAATGATTGAAGTTAAGATTGGTAGTATGGACTACGGCTGGGCTATCGTGATTGATTTTTCGAAGAGACAGAGCAAAAGAAATCCATCCGAAAAGTATAACGATCATGAGTCATATATTGTGAATGTGTTTGTGAACACAATGTTTGTGGATTCACCAGTGGGTTTGATTAAGCCTTTTAACCCAACATTAGTTGACGGAATCAGACCTGCCAGAGAAGGAGAAGAAACGAGAAGCGAGGTTATTCCAATCACATTAGACTCAATCAAGAGTATAAGCAGCTGTAGGTCTATATTACCTACGGACTTGAAAAACAAACAAACTAAGAAAACTTTAAACAAAGCTTTGAAGGAAATCGTGAAGAGACATCCGGACGGTATTCCATTGCTAGACCCTGTTGAAAAAATGCACATTGAAGATGATCAATTCAAGTTACTTTTGAGAAAGATAGAAATTTTGGAATCTAAGCTGTACGCTAATCCGTTGGCACAATCTTCAAGATTGAAAGATCTTTACGATCAGTACGCTAATAAGATTGCTATTGAAGAGAGCATAAAATCCACCGAATTGAAGATTAGTGAAGTACAATCGGTGATTCAATTAGATGACTTGAAACATCGTAAAAGAGTTCTAAGAAGGTTAGGATTCACCACTCAAGATGACATTGTTGAAATAAAAGGTAGAGTTGCATGCGAGATCAGTACAGGTGATGAATTATTATTAACCGAATTAATTTTTAATGGTACTTTCAATGACTTGCAACCAGACCAATGTGCTGCATTATTATCCTGTTTTGTTTTCCAAGAAAGATCAAAGGAAACACCAAGATTGAAACCTGAGCTAGCTGAGCCACTGAAAGACTTGAAAGATATGGCTTCCAGAATAGCTAAAATTTCTAAAGAATGTAAGATTGAAATAGTTGAGAAAGATTACGTTGAGTCATTTAGATCTGAATTAATGGAGGTTGTTTATGCTTGGTGCAAAGGAGCCACTTTTACTCAAATTTGTAAAATGACGGACGTTTACGAGGGTTCTTTGATTAGAAGTTTCAGAAGATTGGAGGAATTGTTGAAGCAGCTTGTTGATGCCGCCAAGAATATCGGCAACGCCGTTTTAGAAGAAAAAATGACAAAAGCTGGTGAATTAGTTCATAGAGATATAGTGTCTGCTGGTTCCCTATATTTATAGGAAAAAAATAAAACTAGAAATAATCTGTGCTGTATGTCATATATCTATATATCTGTTTTTGTATTCCTCTTTCATTTTTCATTTCTCTAACTAATTATGTATATACAACTGCTATGTTTGTAGTTTTAACTAACACAAACTATAAGTAATACATATACTAAGAAAGTTAGGTTATCAAGCAGACATATCCATTACGTCAACTCTTGGTTCTGATGAAATAGATCTACCATATTTCATGAACTTGTACGTTTCTTTAATTTTCTCATACCAAGGTCCTAAATCATCCTTCTGAGTTAATAAATTCGCTAAAACTTCCAATCTTAATTTGAAATATGTAGTATTTGTGACAGATTCAAACTCCTCAAACAACACATTCAATGAATTTATCCAACTTGAAATCAATTTCAAGGTTCCGTATTTCGTAGCTGCTAAGCCTTTGAGCAATACAAGTAAATTTTCACGTGATAAAAGTACCAACTTCTGGTCTGAAATATGTAACTTATTGAAAGTAGCTTCATTTTGGATAAGTTTACTGTAAATAGGAAATGTTTTATCGTTCAAAATAAGCCCATTAAAAAAATCGTCTCGATTCTTTAATAGTTCTGTATTCAAGTTCATAATCAATGATGCCGAAGCTGAATCGCTTCTATAGTTCTCAAATGCATACTCAACTACATGACAATCTGAATCCACCTGTTGAAATTTTTCAATTGCTGCACAACTCAATCTGGACAACAGTTCAGCTGCTTGTTGACGGAATACTGCAAAACCATCTATTTGGGTGCTGAACGATTCAGATGAAAATAAATCCACAGCGTAGTTGATAACATCATTCCAACGGTCCAATACGTGATTAGAACGGTCTGTAGTTTCAAAAACATGGATCATGGAACTATAAAATAAGATAGTATGGACGGCAGAAATAATATCATTCTCCAACTCATCTCCAAGCTCTTTGTAAGTCATTAAGTATATTGATTCAGGAATTGAAGGCATACAGTCCATGTGAGTGATTCGAGTAATGAAGCTAAACAATCTGACTCTTAGTTTGGCATCATTCTTCATCTCCTCAAAGACTTTCAATACTTCTGGAGATGTTAATCTTCTCATTATCAATTCTCCTTCCTGAGCTAGAGAAGCCAGGCATTCTTCTATCAATCCAGCTATATCTTCACCAGTATCAGAGTTGTTCAACAAATTGACAAGTGTGACAATAAGTGGAGTATTGGCTATTAGATCAACAGGTTTAGCTCTATCAATAACTCCAATGACAAGAGTTTGCAAGAAATAAACTTGGCTATTTAATCCTTGAATGAGAAGATCCATGCTGAAAAACTCAACAGTTCTTTCGAATGAGTAATGGTTGAGAATCTCGTTAAGTATTGAGATGGCATATCTGCTTGTTGAAACATCACTGGATGTTAAACTAATGATCTGAAGTATAGTTGGGCCAAAGGCCGCTATCAAAGAGTTATTGTTGTCTGTAAACAATGATTTGTCGTACTTGAGTTTCAGAAGAGATTCTTCTAGTAATACGGAATCCGGCACTAGAGATGCTTCGGATAACAAAGCTTGTAAATGGTTCAAAAGCTTAACAAGGGAAGGATCCTGAAGATGTGAGGTGTATGATGAGGAGTTCATGATGATTGCCTGTTTGAAGAATGCTAGAGAGTCATAGATAGATAGGTTGTTCACTTTGGCTAAGATACAAAAATAGTCAATTGGGTTTCTGTTCAGACGGCTTGCCCGTAGTAAGCTCATTTTTTTTCTGATCTGATTTAATTTTTAGGGTGTTTTATCTCGCTAGTGAAACAGGTCAGTTTGATAGAGTGTACCAAACCATACTTCAGATATCTATATACAACCAGCTAGATGTGTGCATGTTGAATGATGTCGGATAATATAGAATCGATCATTTTGAAGAATTCAAACTTCAAATCATCCAGGCTGGAATCTCTATTCTCTAACTTCAATCATCTAAAGGAAATCAACCCGGAAGGCTATGAGGCAAACCTCCATGTTTGGAAGCTCATACTTCTAGATTTGAGAGAAAACCATACACATTTATTCAAGGATAACATATGCTTCGACAGTAATACAATTGTTGACCAGCTAAGCTTGCCATCTTTAAGTTTGAAACCTAAAGGTTTGAATAAAGTATTTGATTTTTTGGTTAATGATGACAAAGCTCTGATTCCGTATTCCGTTTTCAAGAAGAAACAAATACAAGGACCTGCTAAGGGAGTTTTAGGATCTATAATAAATTCTATCCTTTCAAGGGCAACAGAATCAAAGTCATCTTTGTTTATCAGTGGTATCAATGATGAGTCTGGTGACCTCATAAAAGATGAGAAATTTATAATTATTGATCAGTTGATCAAATACAGTGATAGATTGCTGACATACATAAAGTCCGGAAAGCATAATCCCATTACAGTAGATCATCTATTTGAGCTACTAGAAAAGGACTCTAATAATAAGCTATTAAAATTTACTGAATTTGATTTTAATTGCTGTTTGACGTATTTGACAAGAGACACCAAGACTGTAGAGTTGTCCGATGGCGTGATAAATCTCAAGAATAAACTGGCAAAAGACGACGTGCAATTAACTTCTGAACAAATAAAGTCTATTGCCGACCTAAAGTATACCATATATAAGATTTCAAATTACAATGACCAAACTTCAGAGAAAATTGAAGAAATAGACCTCAAGTTGAAAGGCTTGGTTAAGAATAAGCAAATGATAGCTGCTAAGTCACAATTGAAATTAAAGAAAATACTAGAAGAGAAATTAACACAGTCTTTGAAAAATTTGGAGAACCTGTCCTTAGTGCTTTTCAAGATTGAGGATACGAATAGTAATTTACTCACGATCAGAACACTCGAGTCTAATTCCAAGATATTATATGAACTTAATACTCAAGTTGGCGATATCGAGAAAGTTATCGATGAGTTAAAGGACAATTCAAACAAAGTCGACGAGGTTACTCTGAAACTGGCTGAGTTGTCAGTTGGAGAAGAAATTGAAGGTGAGGATGACGAGATCGAACAAGAATTGGAACAACTCAGGATTGAAGAATCTGCTACGCAACTCCCATCTGATAAGACTGAAGGTACAAAACTAAACAGATCAGAAACAGTATTTGAACAAACTTCCACTAGTTTACTAATAGAAGAAGAAAGTCTCCTTCAACGACTCAATAAATTGAAAGCTCCAACAGAGATTGAAATTCCTGAAAAATCAACAAACAAAACCGCTAGTTCTTTAGCAGAACCTGTACTCGAGTCTTAATTTTTAAATCTTGACATTTTCGTTTCTAATAAACCTACTTTTGATACATTTATATGTATGGAATCGTCTTTTGGAATCTATAATCGATTCTAGTTATATATTTTAATTAAAACTCCCAACTTATTCATTTCATCTTTTCAACAATTCTCTCATTTTAAATTCATTATGACACCTTTAGCAGGAGGGATATACTGCCTCAATTTAACTCCTGCATCAGCGAATACGCTTGAGCTCGAATCATCCATCGAGTAGCTCTGAGAATAGACAACTTCTTCAATACCACACTGAACAATCTTAATCGAGCAAGTAAGACACGGACAAGTGTTACAGTAAATAACTGCATTTGTACCTACTCTATCTCTACCCGACTCTAACAGAGCATTCTCTTCAGCATGTAGACATAAACAGGTGGACAGGCCAGTACCACAAGAATCACCAGCATTGCATCTAGCACAACCCCCTTCATTGCAATTTTTGAAGTTTCTTGGAGTACCGTTATAACCTGTAGCAATAACTCTGTTTTCCCTCACGACAACACAACCGACTCTTCTCTTCATACAGTTAGACCTTAGGGCTGCTAGATCTGCTAGTCTCATGAAGTATGAATCCCATGTAGGTCTTAATCTTTCGGGATTTATCAAATTGATGTCTCTCAACATGTCATAGAATTCATCAACCGTTTTTGTATTATTTATAATTTTGATTTCTGATTTGTCCAGTATCTTGATCAACTGGGCGTTATTATGATATTTTAAATCATCCGAATTTTGTGCAAACTCTTCTAATGTACAGCCTGGATTCTTCAAAACGAATCTGTTGAATCTTGAAATCAACGAAGAATCAATCGTAACATGCAAAAAAAAAGGCCTTTTCAATAGAATGTCTAAAAACTCTAAATTAGAGATATCAGTTAATACAAAATTATCCAACCAATTCTTGGTTACATAGTTGACCAATTCCAATTCATTATCAAACTCTATGTGAACAGGGAGGTCTTCCTTGTCTGTGCTACTCTTCAAAGTGACGAATTTGAAAGCGTGCTCCTTGAGAAGAAACGAGGCCACTTCAGAGATACCCGAGCATATGGTTCCCGTGATACCAATCAGCATGTCTATTGTTTATTTTCTCATCAGGATAAAACTTGATTGAGTGATAAAGCAACACACACACTCGATGTTCAAAAAATATGGAGTCTACAAAGAGTCTGTACAGCATAAAACACAGGAAGCAAAAACTAGACGCGTTTTTCCAAAGCTTTTACTCCGACTTTGTGTATTTGAAACAGATGTTTAGATTTGAAATGTTGGTTTATTTTGTTATGATTCATTGTGTCTCATCCATTGAGTTTGTATATTCCACTACTGACTGAATTAAGACGACGACCATGAAAGACCTTTCTATATCAAGAACCAATATTTTTGGAGTTAGAGACGTAGCACAATGGTCCAATGACGGATACATTTTAGTCACAACAACAAGAGACATCCTCATACTAAAACCTAAAGCACCCCAAGGCGAAGATGTCGAAATAAGCGAACTAAATGATATATTCTCCATTCAGAGGATTATTCTCAAAGATTTGCCCAATGCGCTTTACGACACTGTGACGATGAATGAGCCAATCCGAGTCGGTCAAGAACAACCATCTGCAGATGTCGGCCCGTTAGAAGCTAGGTGGTCTTCTTCAGGACTAAGCCAGAACAAACAAGCTTTGATTTCAGTATTGACCCAATCATTTAATGGCTATATTTTTGAGAGGAATGGGTCCAATTCCTGGCTTTTGAAGTTCAATTTAATTGACGAAATAATAAATCTCGATGGTGACATTGACTTGAAGTATATGCTAACAGTTGAACAATTGAAAAGATTGAGAATTCATTCAATTGGCTGGTCAAATCCTATTGATTTCAAGTTATTTAAGGCTCCAATTTGGTCATCAAACCCAAGCTCATTTTTTATAGTTTGTACCGAGTCTCCAATCTGCTGGGTCTATAGAATAAGTCCACATCAAGAACTACAGAGAATATGCCGTTTTACTATACCGGAATGTGATGATAAGGAAACAGGCATAGACCTATACATAAAGAAATGCAAAATATCCGATTGGCTATTGAACTCAAATGATCCTACTGAGCTTATAGCATTTACATCTTTCTTATTATCTAATAATAAGTTGATAATGAAAAAACTGACATATAACTTAAGCACAAGTTTGTTGATTTTTGACGAAGATATAACTACGATAATAGAGCCTTCATTGAGGGTTACAAGTCAATTTGAGTTTCAAAAAATAGGAGATGATTCGATTGTTCTTGGCGCCACTTCCACAAACCAGCTAGCCCTGACCAAACTTACGTGTGACTCCATAGTGAACATAGAAACCAGTTTATTGGATTCTTATGTGGCATTCAACTCTGTATTACAATATGGGGACTCAATAAATGAGCATCATATAATTGTGACGAATTCTCATAAAGATCTGATTAAATTGAAAGTTGATTGGACAACGCAAAATGTAGTAAAAGAGAGATTGGATTATAAACAGAAAATTAGTACCCAGTCACTGGATCTCCCGTTGACGACTAAGTTGAACACTTTGACCAAGACCAACAAAAGTAATGTGTTAGCCCTGACACTTGATCCTTTTGATAATTTTATTTTGATGATTACAGCTATTAGTCATGAAGACGTCCGTTTTGATGCCAGACAACCAGCAGAGTTAGACGATATTAGTATAGTCATAGTTCCATTGAAGAACATTAGTAAAGGAGACGACTTTGCCTTCATGCAAAATATTTTAAAGCTCAACTCAATTAACTATAGCTCGTTAAGATTGCAAAGCTCATTATTGTTTTCTTCAAATACCGGCAGAAAAGTAGAAATGCCAGCCGATTTTGCTGTTGAAGCCACTGAACTTGAACAGAATTTTGACGATGATAGCAATTTAGACTTAAGTATCACCATCCAACAAAAACTATTATTGTCAGAGAGCGCTGAAAAGTTCAGATTGCAGAATTTAATAAAATATGGAAGAAGGAACGATTACTTGCTAAAATCTTTAGCTCGTATAGTGGTTTCATACATTAGGAAAGCGAAACCCAAATTAGATGAAAGAGATAAATTGCTATACTACAGCTATTTAAAACTTTTAGGATTACCCATTCCAGATGAAGGAACGACTGTGGTCCGATTACTGATTGAGGAAATAGATATGATTGAAACGTTTCCAATAGACAGTCAGAGTGAGTTTGATATGAGATCTGTATCATCTCTAGAAAACCACATTTGGTCGAGATGCTCATTGACGCTGTTACCATTGTTCAGCACGAGCATCAACATATGTGAAGGTTGTGATGCCAGGGTTTTGAGATCTGAGAAGACCGATGGAGAGGCACTTGTGAATGTCATTTTGAACAGTTTACCGATTTGTTTATTCTGTGGGGAGAGATTTATTGGCCGTTAGTGTTAGTGTAGGATATCAGTACCAGTTGTAGAGTTTAGTAAGAATTGTGTGTTTTCAACATGACGGATGAAGATCCAGTAAAATGCACCATCTCCGAGTGGCTTTGAAGCTTCTCAATGTGCGGCTTGTATATCCACCGCCTTGAACTTCTGTGCACGCCATTTCAATTTGGCATTCTCGATTGTGGTCTTTTTTGTTGTCAGCTTGTTTGTTTTTAGTTTACTCCTTTTGCAGATTGATATAGATGGGATCGGTAGATCCAAGGCCGCCAAAACATACCAACAAGATAAGATGGTGTCTCCTGTTTTTGTTTCACATCCGCCTCCAGGTTTTAGCTTTCTTTCGATAGTTAGAGGCACTCAACTATCCGTAGTTGGTTCTTATCGGGCCCTCATCAACCCGAATCTATTTAACAGTGCCTTTTACCCCAAATTGTTCCAGCTTGTGAAACTCTCTTTGATATTGTACATAGTAGTAAGTATCCCCATGATTTTTTTTACTGTTTTCTTAAGAATGCTTTCTTATATTTTAATATCTTCACAGACCGTTGATTCTATACTAGGCAAGTTGAAGTTTTTCCAAAATCATTTACTCGACATAAATCCGTTCTTAATTATGTCATTCAAGTATTTTACCAATGAATTGGACCACATTTATTACGAATCAGTAAAGTTTGCAGATCAGGTATATTTGCAGAAGCATCCGAACGAACAGGATGAATATAAAAGGAACAGATTATACTCAGAGAAATTAATTAATGGCGATTACTTACCAGGGCAGGAATCACCTCTGTTGGCATCATCTTCCTCTTCATCGTGGTTTGCAGGAGTCAGATCATTTATTCAAAGTACAATTCTAATCTTGAAGCAAAAAAAATCATTTCTGAAATCGCTAAGGAGCGGTCAACTTTCTGATCTTTCCGAACTCATAATGTCATATTTAATCCAAACCTCAAGAACAATAATTATTTTTGTACTTACCAGGACCCCATATGTCGGTAGTTTGATAATACCGATTGTGTCATTCCAAAACTTGAACAATTCTATAGGTAGCTTTTATGCCTCTTTCATTTTCTTGTTCACGTTCATGATCCCACGTGAGTATGGACTGCTTTTATTGAGCACAATAAATGGCTCCAGACAGCTGATGATTACTTTATTGAAGCCATATTTTAAGAAATTGCCATTCTCAGAATCCCAGAAGAGTTCATGGTATCGGTCTAGAATCGGATGCTTGTATGGATTCAGCTTGGGTTTTTATCTACTTCTAAGAGTTCCATTTATTGGTTTATTAATGTTTGGTTTCGCAGAAGCCGCTACTGGTCATTTAACTACCAAGATTACAGATCCTCCTCCAGATTCGAAGACTAATATTGACGTTTGGGTTGAAGAACAATGTTTTTGGAATAAAGAATACAATGAAGAACTCGAAGCTTTAATAGGGGATTTTGAATTTATGATGCCTGGTACATTTTCCATTTACTCTGATAACAAAGAAAAGAAGTTTTAATATTTATTGATTTTGGTAATTCTTGTGTTTTTTTTTTTTTAATTTTGGTCATAATTCAATGCGCTATTCGTAGACTTTTTTTTGAACTTTCTTTTGACTATAGAAGTATGCATATATTTATAGATTTGAATGACATTTGTATAGATTCTTTTAGAAATTAGAAAGTAATGCCGCATGTATATAAAGTAATCACTATCTTGCCATTCTTAATCTTCTGATAACTTCGTCACTATTAGAATTAGCATATGGAGAAACTTGGTAACTCTTCCCACCAAATTTACTCAATAGCAAAGGTAACAAAGCCAAAGAGTGAACACTGGCTAACAGAATCAATCCAAACCACATTCTAAAATAGTAAACTTGGAATATCTTGGACCTGGTAAAGCTTAATACACCAACTCCGATCAACTTAGTAAGCGTGATTCCCGATAATGTTGAACCTCCGATGGAAATTAATGCATTGTACGCTCTAGTAAATGTGTCATTTCGTCTCTTGACTACATTTGCAGTGTTGATGTCCATTCCCAAAAAAACGGAGTTAGATTCATTGTAATTAAAAGCCTTGATCAAGTGAACTGAGAACTCAACAGATAAGCCTAAACAGATAAGCAAATTAACCAATGAGACGGCATTTAAAGAAATCCCCCATAGCGACATAACTCCGCCGATATTCACCAAAATCAATAAGATGTTTATTACCAAGATCATAGAATTTCTGAATGATCCAAGCAGAATTGAAGATATGATGTAAATGAGAACAGTGGTAACTGCTATGAGCTTTATGGTTAACCATACTATCGTCTCGTATTGGACAAAAAAAATATAGAATGGTGAATATGCGAAAATATTGATATCAAGGTAATTTTTTATCTCCTTGACTATTCTTAATGAGTTATGGTAGGCGTCAATAAAATCCGCTTGTGATCTCAAAGCACCATGTGAGGTCCTAAAGACGGATCTAGTGATGGTATTAGCATCTTGATCTACTGAAATGGAATTAGAATATGGTGCTTTACCTCCTAGTGGACACGGATCCGAAGGCGATTCAATCCACTGGTTGAAAAACTTCATAAAAGTCTCGTTTTGAGGGAATCCTTCCATTTTAAAATTCCATAACTTGTCTTCATAACAGCTCACACATTGTCTTGGTGCTTGATAAGGAGAACAAAATTCTTCTTCTTTAGACAGTTTCTTGAATCTGCAGCAATCAGATAAATCAGGATTCAACCACAATAGGAAGTCATCAACCCAACTTGAGATAGGCTCCGAGATTGTACTCAAGTTGCTTCTTTTGTATTCCTGCTCCATAATATTAACTAATGAGAACTCTTCACATGTAGTGAATCTTCCGCAGAGCATTTGTTGATTTTCTAATAATGTCACATCCAGATCGGAAACAACAAAATAGATAGGAGGACCAACGTTTAAGTATTCGTACACGGAGTTGAAATAATCAATCAAATACGAATCTGAAGGAATAGCAATTCTTTGATCCAAGCCAAGTTGAATACCTGGTAATAATGATAATGAGACTCCAAATAATAGAACAAAGAACGACACAAAAAACTTGAAATTTTTAGAGTTGAATAGAAATGGGGCATAATTATGTCTTATGAAGAGATTAAAAACTGATTCATTAGAAGATGATTCTAACAATTGACTCAACCATTCCTCATTTACCGTACCATCTGGGTTATCTGGGAATGATAATGTATTACTAGTAGCGTCCAACTTGATAAAAGAAAACAAATCCAAACGTGAATCCTCAATACGTCTTTGATCTAATGAAATAACAGATATAAAAGCAGTCACCTGCAATAAAGTATTGAACACGATAGCGAACGCCGAGTACAATGCAAAATTTCTAACTGCTGGCATAGTGACTAAACTAGCCATTGAAAAACAAATAAATTGACATGAACTGCTTAATAATATGCTAGGCCCAATCTTCGCCAATGTCTTCGCAACTCTTTCATGAATAGGCTCATTATTGAAACTCAATCTATTGAAGTTGGACAATTCGTTTGATATTAAAAAAATGTTATCAACCCCAATGGCTAACACTAAGAATGGAATCACTTCTGCTATTATCAATGTTGATTTAAGACCAACCAAACTCCAGAAACCTGCAGCTGAGAAGACAGAAAGTAAGACAATGAATATACCTATCAATCCAACACCAAATTTAGTATTCACAAAATGAGACAAGACAGAGTCACTATAGACTATGCGAGATGATGCAGAAATGTTTGCTGCTGAATTACCTGCATAACTGCTAGTACTTCCTAAAGCTATTGAGGCGTATGCAAACATAACCAAGTAGGATATAACAACAATCTTAATATCGGTGTTAGTGGATTTGTTCAATTCTTGCTCCAAAGAAATCTCCGTACTGAAGCTGACATCCAGACCCAAGTTGGCTGCTTCATCAGTCAAATTCAAAAAGTATGTTTCCAATTGCTGTTCCCAAGCCATAGATTGTTGAACTTGTTCACTTGTAGGATCATTATCGTTATTCAACAACAGCGTCACCACAATTGCTTTTGATGTTAAAACATCTGAGTTTGGATCACCACCAAATACTAGTTCTCTTTTCAACGGCTGTTGGAATGTTGGAAGGCAGTTTACGGGAGATGTAGTACAATCTTTCAAAGACTTCTCCCATGTGGATTGAGGGAAATATTGTATATCACCACCATAGTACTGAGTAAATGATTCTAAGATACATGTTTCACCAGTAGGTTTGAAGCATAAATCGTCATATGTGACAATATTAGTGGAATTGCCAGTACCAGTAACTGCTTCAAGCTGTAAAATTTCATTCTCTTTGGCAAACCACCATTCAAGGATCTTATAATCTTGTAGAACGGAACCACCAGTGGAATTAGAAATGAAAACTTGTTGAGTTCTATAAAATGGGCCGAAACTGTCATCGTATATGTTTCTTTCCAAAGAAGCATCAGCATCTGGACTCACCCATAAATGAACAGGATCAGTTTCCAATTGAATGAAAACGATACACGAAGTTAATAATCCACACAACAACAAAGCTAAGCTTATCACCAAAGTAGGATGCGTTGAGCAAAATAAACCAAGCTTGTAGAACTTTTTCTCAAGGTAATTATTTATGATATACGAGTCATTAACTCTAAAATTTTCAAAATTATCAAAGTCATCAAACTGATCATCATCGTCATCATCATAATCATCATCATAATCATCACCAGCAGGGAAGCCGCCTCTTCTATTGTTATCGCGACTTCTACTTCTATCACGACTACCATTCGCGACATTCAACTCGTCATTATTTAATTCAACTCCAGCGACATCTTCTCCATCATCAATAATAAGCATTGGTGAATCATAGTGCAAAAAGTTGAACTTATTTCGGTTTTTGTTCCAAGCATACAGAGAAACAGTAATATAGAAAAGAGCAATCAATGAGTAAACCACAACAACAGAGAATGAAAATAATGGTAGTATACCAACATGTAGTTTCTTATCTTGTTTTAACTCGGGCAAAATAGGACAAGATTCAGAGCAATCAGGACAAGCACATTTGAATTGTTCATCTTCGTCGTTACAGTTCCTGACTGTAATATTTAAAGGATCAAGAGTTTCAGTATCTCCATGGACAAAATCAATTTGGAAAGGAGATCCTCCAAGTAATGGTTTCTCATCTCCCAAGAATTTCAAAAATTGCTTGTAGTCTTTAGCACCACCACCAATTAAATCCATGGCAAATCCATTAGTGGCACCAAATTTGATATTCTTACAGGAGTCGTAGAAGCCCGATGCAAAAAAATCGTCAATATGAAAGTCTAATTCAGCAACAATCGTCTGGCCAGACATAGAGGTCCCTTGTTTTGTAATATTGACAAACGTGGACTGATTAGGCGAGCAAGTGAAATGACAAAACATTTGAAAGAAGTTTTCACGACATGCAGGACATGAACTTATCAGCGGTTCTGCTTTTTGCAAATTAGTTTGCAAGGTATTCAATTGGCTCAAACCGCAACAAGCTGTGTCCACCTCAAGCCATGAATTACCACATATCGAGACCAGCAATGAGTGTTCTTCAGAAGTCAATAATGGGGCTTTGATGTTGTTAGGTTTAGGTAAGTCGGCACCAAAGAATGATTTCTTACCGCCTGTTCCGTACATAGCACAATATCCTTCTTCATGTATTTCCGTTAGTAAAGATCCAGCTTCACTTTGTTCATTCAATTGCAATTGTTCTTGTAATTGGTGAACAGTATTTTCAGAGTTGCCAATGAGACTTGGCTTGGTTGCCGCATGGGCTGCAAAACTGGGGTTTATCAATATGCATGCAGCTAGCCATATCGGAACCATTCTGAGAGGAATAAAGCTATGGGATATATAAGGATCTATAAGCACTATAAATGATCAATTCAGTAGCGTCTTATATATTCTTATGACGACCTGAATTAATAGCGGACAAAGCAGAACCAGCCAGAAAATCGTAAAATGAAGCAAAACAGAAACCGAAAGAGAAACCAAAACAGGACCCCGTCCAATCGACGCGACTAAGTTTTTCTATTTCCATATTTCAGTATCGACGCAAAGCTTTCAGTTTCTGGTTTTCGGCCATTTTCAGTTTGTTCAGTTTGATTTTATCTGTTCAATTACCACATTCTGATTACTAACTTCGTTAACTAAGCCCCTTTTGTCAATATATCCACCCATCACCTACAAATACGCAAACTATGGGAAACTTAATGTCGACGTCATTTGCTCCAGAGTGTACGGATCTAAAACAAAAATACGATGCCTGTTTCAACTACTGGTATTCCGAGAAGTTCTTGAAAGGTAAAAGTGTGTACAACGAATGTGAAGATCTTTGGGAAGATTATAAAGAGTGTTTGGATACTCATTTAGCTAAGACGGGAATAAAACCTATGTTAGATGAAGCTAGAAAAGAATCTCCTTTTGAAAATGGTGGAGTGCCCGTTGAAAAAAAAGATGAATCTTCCAAGAAATGAATGTCATGACGAATGTTATTTTATTTGTATTTGATTAATATGTTCTCTATTTCTCCTAATGAGGTCCTGTATATAGCTTGTTGAGTGCTGTTTTGAATTAGACAAAAAAAAAACATAGTTAACATCACTGTTATCACAAATCAAATTGTGTAGAAAGCAAAAGAAAAAAACTTTACGAATCGAAATGGTGCACAAATTCTACTCTGTTACTTCTTTATACTAAAAAATAAATAAATTATGCGAATTACTAATATTATACAATGCTGATAAGTTGATTGACCGACAGATAGAACCATTTCAATTATAATCGTCATAATCGTCTTTCATATCAAACCCGTCATCAGCTTCATCATCAGACCCGACATCAGTATTATCTTCATCTTCAGAATCTCCTATAGGTGCCAAACCAGGGGTAAGACCAGGGACTGAAATGTACCCTTTTTTGACTTTTGTATTGAAGTCTTGCTTCTTGATCTTACTTTGTCTAACTTTCTTTCTTCTAGTGGATTCACTGTTTTTCAATTTTAGTATCTTTGATTGTAAGGATTGTAAATCTTGTAAGTTACCAGATTCCCAAGATTTCAAATTGTGTAAATTTCTCGCTATTAATGCTCCCACTTCTTCAGAATCTCCCATTTGTAACTTTGAAAGCTTCTTTATCTTTGTGCTTAGCTGTTGATTTTTACGAATTTGCTGATTCTTAATTTTTCTTTGTTTAGTTTTAAGTTTAGTGATACTATGTTTGCTGGATCTTAAACTAGATAAATCCTTATTCAACTTGAAAATCTTTGCTGCTCCTGAAGCTGCAAGTTTAGTACCAAGAAGATCTTGTCTAGTTGTAGTAGAAGATGATGTGGATAATATTGTGTGTGAACCTGGCAAAAAATTGGCCAATAGTTTATTCACCGTGTTTTCAGCATTTGCATGCGTTTTACCTGATTTAAAGCATGACATCTTTGAATACTTATATGAACGTAATCTAATGTGCTATAATGAAATGTACTGAAATGTGTGTATACTGTTGGTTCTTTGTACAACGCTGGCCTTTATAAGAAGAAGATAATTCCAAAAAACTCCAGCGATTAAAGAAAAAATTAAAAAAATTAAAAAAATACTCAAAAAAAGGTCGTGCGAAAATCATACAAAAAGGGGACCAAAGCACGTGATGAATAACCACATGACACAAGTCATTAACTAACTTCATTTGTTTATCAAATTGGTCTTCTTCACACTTTTCTTGTTGTTTTGAAATATTCAGTAACTCTATCTAAATGATCATAGTAAACATTGGTCAACAGTTTGCTCAAATTTTCATATTTCGGTCTTGTCTTGTCTTCAGTTCTTTCTCCTCTGAGATGCAAATCATCGCTCAACCAGTTCAAAGCCAATGGATACAAACTATTTGATTTGTTGACTTTAACGATGACATCATCTTCAGTGACTTCTCTATCTTTATCTGGGAGTTGATCGACGAATTTAATATTATCAATGGTGAAGTCTTTAACACAACATCCCGAATTCAAGTGTATGATTCTTGTTGGCCATTCACCTAAACCGTCGAAAATATGAGTGGCGTAAACGACAGTGGCACCTCTAGCATCTGTCTCAGCCTTTAAAAATGACAATAATCTTGATCTGACCAATACATCAAGATCAACGGTGACTTCGTCTAATAGTAGGATATCCCAGGGCTTCAATAGGCCCATTAATAGTTGAACCCTTCTTCTTTCACCATCCGAGCATTGATTCATTCTCCATGCAATATCAATATCTAATAAATTAATCAACAAGTCTCTTCTTTCCACGTAAACACTACCTCCAATGGAGTCAATTAAGACAGAAACTGGTATATCGCGCTTTGTTATTTCATTATTCGCCCATTCTGTACCTAAATATGTAACCACACCAGTTGATTTCAACGACGAGCTGTTTCTTTGGAAATCGAATGGATCTACACCATTCAGTTCGATCCTACCATTCTTGATTAATTTTTGTCCAGCTAAAATTTTCAATAGTGTGGATTTACCAGCACCGTTGGGTCCAACTAGTAATAAACGAGAGTTTTTAAGTAGTTTGATGTTGATGTCAAATAGCCCGACTTTATTTGAATTTGGGAACGTGTAAGACAAGTTCTCAGTGTAAACTGAGTATTTAGTCGTTTCTGAAGTCATTATAATCACGTTAAAATTGAAAACAATAACTATCTGACACCCACTTCAGTCACTGTATTAAGAAACTTCAATATAAACAGACATCATTGTTGGTGGGATGTCTATTTCCATAAGAATCAGGGCCTCTCCAGGAATACAAGAGGTGCGAGGTGTCTTTTTTTACTCCTGGAAACAGTTTTCGGAGAAAGCATTGATTGGATGTCTGAAATCTAACAAAGATGAAAATTGAATACTCTTTCAGTAGTCAATTGTAAGGCAATTACACCATCATCAAGGTACCTTTACAACGTGCCCTCACGACGTAGAAACATTTATATAATGGATTCAAACGAAAACATATTTGATGAGGATATCGATTTGATTAACAACAGTAACAATAATCACGATGAAGATGAAGATGAAGAATTAGATGAAGATGAAGAAATGCATGATGCTCCTGCTGCTCCTGAAGAAGAGTATGCTGATGGAGATGAAGAAGACGAAGAGGATGATGACGAAGATGCTGAAGATGAGGAGGAGGAAGAAGAAGAGGAAGAAGAGGAAGAGGAAGAAGATGACGACGAGGATGATGATAGGGATGAGGAAAATGATGGAAATGAAGAAGACGAAGACGAAGACCAAGAAGAAGATGAGGAGGAGGCAGAAGTGGGAGCTACCCAACAGGATACAACTCTAACCTCCAATATAACTACAGCTAGCACAGCGAGTGTTACAAAAAGTACAACTCTACCGACAGTTATTACAGAACAAGACGTGAAACCAAAAGAGTTATCACCAAGAGAACGACTACTCCATTCTGCACCGCACAAACAGATTCATGAGATTTTACCCGTTGTTGCAATCCCATATTCTACACCAGTTCATTCCATATCGTTGACCAAAGGCCCAAGATGGTTATTTACCGGTGGTGAAGATGGATTGATTCGTAAGTTTGATGTGTTTGGTTCCCTTGAAGGGAAAGCACCTTTAACGGTTGCTCAAAGACATCAATTGGTGGATTCTATTTCATATGGAGGTATGATTCAATCGTACTGGGAAAACGAACAGCCGTATTATAAAGATAAGTTGTTAACTCAGTTGATAATGGATCAGATGAAGACAAACCAGAAAAGTAAAGGTAATAACAAGAAGATTGATATTAACTCTGTGACGATGTTTGAGCCGAAAGTGAGCCCTGTTTATTCCTTGAGTGTTGAACAGAACGGAAGGTGGTTATTAAGTGGGTTGAAAAGTGGTGGTATTACATTACAAACCGTGAGAGTCAATGAAGGATCTTTACTATATTATTTCAAGGATGCCAAATGTGGAGGAATTGGAGCAGAGACAAACGAAGAAAAACAATGGAGACATAACTTAACTGTTTCGTGTTTGAAGTTGAATACACAAGAGGATAGATTTTTAAGTGGATCGTGGGACATGAAGATAATCGAATGGGATTTAAATACTGGGAAACCGGTGAATAGGTTTACTAAATCTACGGGTCAAATAAGTACAATTGAACATCGACCTATTGGAGGAATAGACATTTCCATCGATGCACCTAACTCAGTGACGACGACGACGACGACGTCATCAAATACCGCAGCAAATGATGAGGAAGATATGGATTCATTATTTGGAAGTGATAATGAAGAATTGATCACTGAAGATATTTCGAAACAAGCCAAACAAGACGTTCAGAAACATCAACGGGATGCGATGGGTTCTGGTTTCGCAGAAAGCATAGCGAGATCTTCAAATGTTTTCTTATCATCGTCGATCAACGGAACGATAAATATCTGGGACACAAGAGTTGGAGATAATTCGATTAAGATTGGACCAATTACAAATACTTCTTCTCCTTGGTGTATGTCTGCAACGTGGTCCAATTCAGGTAACTCGATCTATGCGGGTCGTAGAAATGCCGTTGTTGAAGAATTTGATATCAGGGTATCTAATAAGAAAGAGCCTGTTCAAGTGTTGAAGTTCCCAGTTGCTAGTGGCCCAATAAGTTGTGTCAGAACGCTGCCTAATAAGAACTACTTACTTTGTGGGTGTCAAGATAACATCAGATTATATGATTTAAGATTAAGTGATGGGAGTACTCCCGCTACAGGTGCCACAGGTGCGAATGATAGTGGTGTTGGTAATAAGAAGCAAAAGAAGAAGATTCCGTTTATGATTGTTCCCGGCCACAGTGGAGGAATATTGTCTGATTTATATGTGGATCCGACATGCAGGTTCATGATTAGTGCTAGTGGCAATAGAGGATGGCAAGGTAAATCTGGTGACTATGTGTTTATTTATGAGATGTTTGGCGGGATCAGCAATTGAACGTGACGAAGGAGAAGAAGGACTTAATGAGTAGATTCGTTCGAGATATATGTATAACGTTTTTTTTTTTTTTTTTTAAAAAAAAAAGGAAGGGTTAACTAATTGTTATACCCGTGTATTATTTTATTAAAGTCTTTGGAAAGAATAGTATTCAAATATATGGAGTTATAGTAAAAATGGTGTTAGAGTACCTCTAATATAATAGATAGATAATGACTGAAAATGAGATAGTATCTTACAAAATTAAACAAGAGATATAATATAAGGTGCAAATAATGAATATATAATATATATACACACATACATACCAATATGCATATTACATAGAATAGGATCATCAACAAGAAAAAAAGAAAGCAAGAAAAAAAAAGACACTAGCCAGATAAGTTTCAAGAAAATAAATAAATAAATAAATAAGTAAGGAGGAAAGTAATCATCCATCATTCACAGAATAACACTTACAATTTTGATTTCAATTTTGAGTTAGAAATCAAAACGTCTTTCAGTTCATTAACCGCCAAACCTAAATAAAATTCAAACTTCTTGCCATCTAAACCGAATGCATTATTTTTATAGTTAGTAATATTCACATGTAACCAATCGTTATTAATCATATAAGCCAATCCTAAACCTTCTGGGACAACAGGGGCCCATCCGTACCCGTTAAACTCATTTGAAGTTAATTGAGAGGTAGACAAATACCAGTAGGATGAGTAACTGAGCATTGAATTTTTGAAAAAATCGTGTTTCGATTCTGTGGAGGAAATCATTTGTGAGAGACCTAACAAGTGACGATCGATACCAAACCCATTAGATGCATCTGAGATGTATTTAACGTGTGAATTAATAGCATCTTGGAATGATTTCAATTTGTCAGTGTTGGAAACAGTTGGATTTTGCCAATCCGAAACAAATTTCAAAGATTCGATGGAAACAGATCTACAAGTTTCAGTACGACCTTTAAAATATTTTCTAGTTGATGCAGCTTCATAAGTTGGTCTCACTGTACCAGTGTATTTATAATAAGCCAATTGAATTATCATTTGAACAAAAGCATCTGGAGAGTAACCGAATTGTTTGATTTGATTCTTACCCAGACCAAAGTATTGGAAAACGTTTAAATCTAGAGAGTTTATAGTATTGTTGAAGTTTAAAGTTGCTGAATCGATAGATTGTTGAATATTTGAAGAGATATCAAAGTTTAATTCTTCGACAATGATCGGTTGTTGTTGTTGAGTAGTTTTTTCGGATGGAATTTTTTGGAAGTCTGATAAAGAGATATCATCCAACTGTGAAACAACTAGATCATTCATTCTTAGAGTTGGAGTACCGTCCATCTTGGAATGTTCACCTAAGAAACCTGAACTAGCATTTGAAGTGACGAAAAGCTGGATAGGTTTATCAAACCATCTATTTGATCCATTCCCATGCCAACAATTTCTAGATTTGTCATATATGGTTTCAAGGACACCGTCATCTAGACATAGAATAAAAGAAGAAGCTTGAATTTCATTGATTGAGATTTCATTGATTGGATTCTTAATCAATTCTTGAAAATCTTTAGCCCAAACATCTCTTTGAGATGTAGTCAAGATACCTATTGAATTTTCAGGTTTGCCCTTTTGATAAGAATCAGCTTGAATTGCTTGCAAATTTGAATGAATGTCATTTAAAGTTAATAATTCACCAGTTATGGAATCGTGATGGTATAGTTTATAAAATCTGTCATTTGAGATGACAATCATAAATCTATTTTCTTTAGGAGGGTAAACTAAATTCAAATCTCTTTTATCATTTGGCACTCTACAATTATTGAACATCCATTTAAATGATTCCATACAGAAAGGATTTTTTTTAATCAATTCAGGAGTTAAAGTTTCATTTTCAATTTGTTCCATAAATTTCAAAGTATTGAAAGTTAATGCGGTGGCTTTCAATAATTGATCTTTTCCAACAGCAGTATTTAAATCTTTGTGACTATAGAAATAGGAAACAAAGGGAACAACAGGATCTCTATATTCTAAATAAGCCAAATTGTCCCAATATTCAGATAACCAGTTACGTTTGTCTTTGCTGAAGTTGATCAAACGATCTTGTAGTATTGGGCCTTGGGAATGGGAGAAATCATCAATTATTTTAGAATACTTGATGAAATTTGAATCTTTTTCACCTTTAGGATAATAAGGGATGATTGATTTTTTAAAAGTTGATAACGTTTGATCTAGTGAAGGAACAGGCAAATCAGGTAAAGTGTCCTGATATTTGAACAAATCACCTTTAGTTGGGGAGGAAGAGGAAGAATGACGTATAGGGTATGGAACAGGCATTGTAGTGGTTGAAGCTGAAGGTGCGTACTTGGACAGGATAGGTAATAATGAGGACCTATAAGGGTTCAAAGAGTGTAGTTGTAGCATTGGAAGAGTACGCAAATGAAAGATGGGGAGCAGTTAATATATATGTAATATGTAATATATAATATATATGTATCTCGACGAACAACCAGACAATGGGCATGTGATAATTTAAGAGTCAAATAAGTGCTGAAAAGAGGGAGGATTTGACATATTTTTATAGCGAAGAGCAGAGATGAGGAAATGACGAAATGAGCGGCCAAACACAAACAAAACGGGCGGTGATCCGGGGAAGAATCATGTGCAAATTTGGGATTTGGGTTTGCGATGGTGGGGCTGGTGGGGCGTGATGGCGAGAGTGGGCCACGAGCTTCTGGGGGTGCGGTGCGATAACAGGCGTTTGACAGGGCGAATGATCCTCCGTCGCACGAGAGGAGCGGGGAGAGCGAGCACGACTTGTGTGGGGTGGGATGGGGTGGGTGTTTCCGTAGTCCAGGTCGATCGACGGTAGTGTTTTTTGTTTTTCTTCACTATTTACACGTTGCAGTTGTTGGCAGACTGTTGCGACGCGTCGGTCTTTAACGCGTTACAGTACTAGCAACAACACCAACCAATTAGTCAAAACTAGTCCTTTTCTAAGTGTCATAAAACACCAGTTTATTCTCCTTTTTCTTTTGGTCTTGTACTTTCAACTTCGACTTAATTCACACTACTGTCTATTATTGACATTTTTCTGGTCTTTCCTTCTTCCCCCTCTCCCACAATGAAGAGAAAATCATTCCGTTTCTCTTCTTCTTCATCGACAAAGAACCAATCGCTAGATCAGTTGTCCAACTTGGAACAAGAGATAACTTTAACCTTACAACAAATCGATAAAAATTTATCCGTCTCGAATAACATCATTAAAGATAACCTGTTGCCAAACCTTACGAAATTCGGTTTGAATTCTAATCAAATTTGGACCAATGTGGGTTTCTGGAAACCATTTTTCGAAAATAGTGCTGATGTTCAAATAACCACAGAGAATGACAATGATAACCCGAATGATGACATTGATCCAAATGTAGATATCGACGACTTGACTTCGAACTCGAATTCAAATTCACATTCACATTCACATTCAAATTCCACTTCTATAGTACAAGATCCAAGGTATTTAGATATCAAAAACAGATATCATGACAATTTGTCTTTACTCGATACGAATCAATCACCTTCATCAGCATCAGCATCAGTATCAATAACCACAGAAATAGATAACGAATCTACAAATAGTTTCTCATTGTTGCCTAAAGATAACAAACAACGAATTTCATCAAACAAATCAAAAATCCCTAGCTCTACTCCAAACAGGAAACCTCAGCAAATCAGATTAAATAAAACTTACACTAAAAAATTGAGCAAACTGAGCAACAACGGCAACAGCAACAGCAATAGAAATGACGATTCAACTATCGATAGTCTGTTGACACCGAATGCCAATATTTCTTCTTTCATTGCGAGACCCTCACCTGAACAATTGAAATCAGATGAAATTGAAAGAGAACAAGCGGATTATTACAACAACCAGCGACCTAACAGAGGACATGACGATCCATTCGATGAAAAAACCACAAGTTCAATTTTTTTGAATCATACAATGACATTACAACAACAACAACAACAACAACAACGGAAATTACCTGAAGCTCGTCATGGTAGTAATTGGAGACTCTCTAAAAATTCAGAATCAGATGAATCACCAACTATAACAACTGACATAGTTGGTTCTTTAAGCCCAACAAAAACCAAAAGACGTCGTGTTACTAATAATCAATCAAATTCTCCAATTACCCCAAAAACAATCTCTCAAAATTATGACTCTTCTCCATTTAGTAACACACCTCCACCTCTACTAACTATGTCAGCTGCTGTTGCCAGCAGAAAAAGAAATAACGACAATGATAATTCAACTAACGATACTACCGAGTATAGTACTAGTACTGCTAGTACTCAAAGATTTCCTAAATCCCCTAAATATGGACAAGGTGGTAAATTACTTCGTTCTAATGAGGGCCAACAAATTGCCCTAAACTTCGCTCGTTCTTCAACTAATATAATAACTAACAATACCAGTCTTATGTCAAAAAATAGAAATAACGATACAAGTTTACCAAATGATGAATATACAAGTGATAGCTCATCTTTCAGAACTGCTCCTTTAGTCCCATTTGTCACAGGACAAATAACTACGAATACAGCCATAACTACAGCTGCAGCAAAAAGGATTAATAGATCAGTTCCTGATGATAATCATACAGGATCAATAGACAAAGAGAAATACGATAGTGATCAATTTGAAGGAGAAGATCACGAGGACGACGATGATGATGATGAAGTGGTATCAAGAAAAAAACCAAGCGCAGAGTTCGACAACATTGGATCTTCCCCACCGGGATTACTTGTTACAGATGAGGCAGCGGACACAGAGAATAACAAAGAGGAAGACAATCCATACTTAGAAACGCGATGAGTGGTGATATATATGTATAATAGTTAGAAGCGAATTGAGACTACTTTATGCTTTGTGTTATGTACGTACGTACGTAGTCGTGTATAATATAGCTAGAACAAACGAAACTGCATAAAAAAACCGGATTTAATAGAAACTATCCACTGTACCCAGCCCGATAAAACTTCCAAGCAAAAGCTGGAGAATGCAAAATCATCTGCCATTCACCACAGAAAAACAATGAAAAATCGAACAACAGGGGAAAGATCAAAAAATGTCTGTCATTTTTCTTTCCTTTTCCTGACGGATCAGATAAACAAAATTTGGTATTTCGTAGGTGATACATAAATAGACACGCATACGCATACATGTATACATATACAAATATATATTTATATACAATGTATATACAATATATATGCATATGTATATCCTTATAAATCTATTTTCATCTGGTGATTGTTCACATCTGTCATTTAGACTCACGCACACAGGAGTAAACCATCAAAGTGAAAACTCTCAAACACATCGAGCCGATCACTTGAAACCCTTGCGTTCCAGAAGAGTTTTAGAACAATAACATCTTACATCCTACACTATCTCCTTGTTTTTTCAGTCATACTGAACTTATCCACTTTTCAACAACATAGCAAAGTGACTAATTTATAAACAAACGTTCAAAAATCCAATAGACAAAAAGCCTGCTTATATTCACACGTGTAATAGCTATTATAACCACAAACCTGGTTCATAATAATAGTCACTGTATTCACCAAGTCGTTGGAAGCCATCCAATGAATAACTACAAAAGCATAAACCCATTAATAGACATGCCAATATCACCTTCTTTTTCTTCCTCTCCTCCTCCTATTCCTACATTGTCATCATCATGCTCCTCTTCTGCGTCACCATTATCTTCAAGTATACATAATCCTCAATCAACTGCCATAACGTCATCTTTATCTGATGATACGATGTTCTCAACGTCTCATAACGCTCTAAAATTGAAACAAGAGTTAAACTATAAACAATTGATAATAACAACTACAACCGCAAAATCTATACAGTCAAACAAATTTATGAAACGACAACGCTCAATACTAATTAGTAATCTGCTAGTATTACTTATTTCAATATCGACGATTATTATACTTGCCTACCCCAGCTTAAAAGTATCGACACAAGTGAGGTCATTGGATAATTATTATACTTATAATAATCATCTTAGTGATGTCCTACCATCTAAAACTGAGGACATTGGTGGGAACTTAAGTCTGTTTTGGAAACTGCTAAACATTGTGAAGAGCTATTTACTACCCTCTTCCTCCACAACATCATATGGGGATACGATGAACCCAAATAATATAAAAAGTATACTTGGTCCTTTTCAAGGAGACCCGGAGGATAGATTTGTTCCATTTAATACAAATGCGTTGATCGCTGTTGGTTTTATCGTATTACCTATGGTTGGGTTGTCATGTTGACAAAGAAGAAATAGGACAGGAAGTTGATACTTACATATATATATATATATATATATATATCTGTTCATATGTACAGTTCAATAGTCAATAGAAATAGAACTTGTCTATTTATATCTCTCTCTTCGGCTAACACACGTCAGATCAATATAGCCGCTGTGTTCGAGGCTGTGTCTGATCTCTCTACTGCAAATAATGCCGCAGGAAATTTGCGCTCAGCTTTCCCAATTGAGAATGACATTGTATAATCCACAAAACGATAATTACGAGCAAGAACAAGAACAAGAACACGAAGAAAGGAACCTTCTTATTTTTGCTTGTTTTATATTCACTTTTCTTTTCTTTGTCATCGAATATTACTAATT
This sequence comes from Ogataea pilisensis, assembly GCA_003707685.2. Taxonomy (NCBI): domain Eukaryota; kingdom Fungi; phylum Ascomycota; class Pichiomycetes; order Pichiales; family Pichiaceae; genus Ogataea; species Ogataea pilisensis. The sequence goes on from PPKM02000010.1 coordinate 224,924, forward strand.
TAATTTATATATATCTACTATCTATTGGCACTAAAGGATGACCAAACTGAGTTACATTGAGATTGCAGAACAAAAGAGGAGATCTCTACTGTCTAAGATCCCATCGACATGGATCTTAGAGGACGTTCCATCTCCTGAAACTGAAAGAAACGTAAACGAATATTTGGCCAATATTTTTCCTAAAGATGAGCAAGCAATCATTGAAAAATCAGCTGCTGAATTGCTTGCTTTACAAAAAAAAGGCGAGTTAACGGCCACTCAAATTGTTAAAGCCTACTGCCATAGATCAGCTTTAGTTCATCAATTGACAAATTGTTTAACCGAAATTTTCTACGAACCTGCTTTAGCTAAAGCAAAAGAATTAGATGACCATTTTGCAAGAATGGGAGAATTTGTTGGTCGCTTACATGGTATTCCCATCTCATTAAAAGATCAAATCAACTTACCTGGCATTACCACCGCGATTGGCTATATAGCGCCACATATTTCCACCGAACTCGAGTCCATAGTGAGCCACAAAACTCCAGAGACAAAATCTTTAATTGCCTCTATTTTAGAAGATTCAGGTGCCGTGTTTTATGTCAAGACTAGTGTTCCGATGGCTATGTTTTCCAGTGAGACTGCTTCTAATTTAAGTGAAACTTTTAATGCTTTTGATAGAACCAAATCCGCCGGTGGTTCTTCAGGTGGTGAAGGTGCTTTAATTGCTGGCTTAGGATCTATCATCGGGTTAGGTACCGACATTGGAGGTTCCATCCGTACTCCATCTGTTGTTAGTGGGTTATACGGTATTAGAACAAGCACTGGAAGACTGCCTTACTTGGATGTCTCCAATTCTTATCCTGATCAAAATATTGTCCCTTCAGTTATTGGTCCGTTGTGTCGTTTTATTGAAGATATAGACTTGATTATGGATGTTGTTATCAAGACAGAGCCATGGTTAATTGATGCTAAAGTACCACCACTTCCATGGAAATTCAACAACTACGATGATCTTGACAGTTTACAAAATGTTAATTTTGGGTTCATGCATTGGGATAAAGAAGTTATGCCACATCCTCCAGTATTGGCAGCGTTGAAGGAATTACAAACTGAATTGGACGCAGTCGACAGTTTCACAATTGATATAGAGCCTCCTGTTCCTCACTCTAAATTGGCTTCTTTATTGACTGACATTTACACAGCTGATAATTTTGAACAAGTGGCAGAGTTTGCAGCCTTAAGTGGAGAGCCATTTCCACATGTTTTACAAAGATCATTTACTTTAAAAGGGAAAGTAGATTCAGTTGTTGATGTTTTTCAAAAAGCTAAGTTGAAATATCAATACCAACAAATTTACGATAAATTCTGGAACGATACTTCTAAATTTACTAAGAATGGGAAACCTTTAGACTGTTTTATAATTGCAGGCTGTCCTTCAACTTGTTGGAACATGGGAGATAATATGAAAGTTGGTAGTTCATACACTAGATTTTTGAATGTTTTAGATTATTCAGTCATTACTATTCCTATTCGTAGAGTTCTACCAACTGATCTGCCATTTGATAGAAATGAAGAAAACAATAATGCATTCACGGGACAAAGAGATCAAGAAACTTGGGAATATTTCGACCTTGAAAATACCATTGGTATGCCTATCACTCTGCAGCTTGTTTGCAGAAGATACCAAGAAGAGAAATGTATCAAGTTGGCTCAATTAATTGAAAAAGAAATTTTGATTAACAATTTGAGAGACAGAAACTAGATGCCTGGACTCTTTTTTTTTTTATTTTTTTTTATGATGTATATTAAACACCACTTCATTCGTTGCCTATATGAGGTTTCTATTATGTTACGTCACGTGATTATGAATGGCATCTTATAATTTATGTATTGCTAGATCACATACATACATACATACATAAATTGAATTATAATTAATAGAAAGTTAGACAGTAAGAAAAAAAAATCAGTTTTGTCGCCGCAAGGCAATCATCTATAGAGTTTTCAAATTGAGAACACATGCATTCTTCTAGATCTCAGATCAGATCTCACGGAACTCATGCACGCACGCACAAGCACTCGCACCGCCAAGAGGAAAAAAGAAAAGGAAGTTTCATTTAGGAAGAAAGTACGACGAGGAAACCACAGAGCTAGGATTAGCAGGTGGTATAGAATCCATTCCACCTTTCCTACTTGGTTTACGGATGGTAGTCAAAGGTTTGTTCGGTATCCCTTCTGCAATGTATGGCAGTGTATCTGATTTGAAATCAAGTGCAGAAAGGCAATCAAATTTATACCAAGGGCGAATCTGTGCTCCTTCCATTATCGGGACACTGCCTCGGTTATCAAACGATGACTGATCGAACTCAAGATTTATAAAATTATCTTATGTACCCTAAGCGAAAGACAGAACTTGTTTTCTTATCAGTCGCTTGTAATAAATGATAAGCTTTATTGGATGAGATAAGAGGTGCAATGCTGAAAAAGATATTACATTCCATTTCATAAACCAGGACCGGTTGCTTAAAGTCATTGTTGACCTGTTTCTCAGTCATAGCTGTTTTCTTGGACGATTTGCTAGGCGTTGAAGACACTTGAAGGAAGTTATAGACGATTGTCTCTGGATGAAGCGTGGCGAAACCATAACCCAAATCAATAACGATGTCATCAGTACAATCTGTGATCAAGCACACGCAATGCCTTCGAACCAAGTACAAATGCCAGTCCCTGTCCCAGATCAAGTTCCAGTTTAGGCTCTGGCAAGCGTATGACGGCCTTTGGGATAGTTCTAGGAATTGTTCAAGAATGAAGACTTTCTTTGACGGTATTATCGTAACTGTTTGAATGCCAGATTCTTAGAAACTAAGTGATGATGATGTTAGGATGTGGGACGATTATAGTATAGGTTGTCCAACAAGTATAAATTGCTCAGTCCCAATTGTTTAGTTATTAAAAACTAAATAAGGGTCGTGAGAAAGTTTAAAAAGAAGGTGGTAAGCTATCCTATTAAACAAAATCATGCAAAATGGGCCGATAATTACCTTATTCTTGTATTCAGGTACGTCTATTGCAGTTCAGACTATTTATAAAAAGATACCTATCAAGAGGAGAATCGTGCTCAAATGACTAAGTTTTTTGTTTAAAGATGTATACTACTGTGATTAAAACATACAACAGGATTATAGACAGATTGTACATATATCCTAACAACAAAATTTTATACTTATTATAATCTCATGGAGTTCGAAAGAAGCTGTCAAATCATAAACACGTAAAGTACATAAAATCATAAAAACATATATTTTCTGTCATGAACTTTTCAAGAGTAAAACCTTCAAAAAAAATCATAAAACAACCATACTTAGGTAACTATTAATTTTTAAAAATAAATTCACAAGATATAAAAATAAAAGAAGTTGAAACTTAAGACTATCTTTCAATTTTCTCTTTTTCTACTTTTCTTGCTTCTTCTTGTTTTTTTTTTTTTGGAAAATGTCATTAATGGTAGTAGAAACAGGGATCACCATCATAAATGATCGTTTATAAATAAAAGAACCAGTAACAAAATATAAAACAGAAGATATCAATAATAATAATGGAAATGCGAAACCTAGCTCAACTAAGCCTCAATGAAGATAAATAACCATCATTTTTCAAGTACTTCTCTTTTTCAATAAAAATTCTTCCGTACCATATTCTCTAAAATCCTTTCCACCTTCAACAGAGCTTCTAATAGCATCCATCTTCTTTGTTTGCTCAGCCCAAACGTTCTTATCCTTTTTCAGCTTTTTACTGAATAATTCTTCGTCTGGTTTTCTATAAGAGCCGCCTAATCTGTCCCATAGAGTGGTGAATTGACCATAATTATAATTGAAATATAAGTGATGAATAGTATGACAAGCAGCACCATTAACTACCGGATCATTGGACATGTATTCACCGTCATGAATCATAACTGTCCAGAAATTAACAAAAGTAAATAAAAACAAATAAGAAACTTTGTGTAATGGGAAAAGGAAAGGATACCAATGGTAAGGTAAAGATTGAGCATAACCATCTACAGGATGGAAGGCATGAGATGCGAAAGGTGTACAAACGATCCATTTGTGATGAGGTTTGTGTAATCTTTTGTAAACCGATGGCCAATGCAAAGATCTGTGAATGAAATAAATACCACAATCTGTAAACATGATAAAGCAAGGAATTTGGTAGAAAATAGCCCACCAACCACCTGTCGATTCATCAATGTTGTAATATAATTTAGCGTAACCGTGTAATTCAATCAAGAACCATGGGACGGTCAGTAAGACCATAACTGGGATAGCAGTCATTGCTTGTTTAATTTCCATTGACATTTGATTTTTCAAGTATCTTGGATGATTAAAATTGGCTTTATCATACACAAAATGATAAGACAAAGCAGCAACTGAAAAATAAAGTAACCAACCAGCTAGAGTCATCACTATAAATAATGATATTGCTTGTCTGATCAAATTCGATCTTGATAATAGAGAAGCATGAGCATAGATAGATTCCTCAAAAAAATGATACACAGCACTTAAACCATAGATACTTTTTATCTTTGGAACAGATTCTTGGTTGGCTGACAACAGAGAATGTAATTTGGTTGATTCCGAGAACGTCTTTGCTGCCTCGGTACCATTACTGATAAAGTTGGCTAGATCTAGAACAAATGAAGGAGTTTCTGGGACATATTTGGCTAGCGAAGCAGGTAACAAAGTAGCATAGACTTTATCGAATAGAAACGTATCACAAACTTCCAAGACGATATCCATGGTATACGTGCTATATTATGGGACAGATATATATGATTGTGAACGTGTAGAAAGGAAATAGCGGATGGAGCGTCTTAATTAAAGAGGAAGAACTTCAAAATAAAAAATAAAAGAGAACTGATAAGCGACTGTAAAGAGATAGAGATGGAGATAGTTTGAATGTATGAAAAGAAGAAAAAAACACAGACAAACTATTATGAGGAAATGACAGAATGTAACATATATTTATATATATATGTATCTGTAATAGACTTTAATTTGTGTTAACAAACAAAAGATGATCTGATTTCAACAACACGAAAAGAAAACAAACTAGCCATCGATGCAGAAAAACAGGTAAGAGAGCAGAAACGAAAATATACTGATAATTTTGAGATGATGTGATGTTTCGTTTAACTCGTTTACGTCGTTTAACAAGTCTGTGTATTATATAATCATTTGTTCAGTGTACAGGTGTGTGCTGTAGATATTTTGTCATTGTGATCATTTCCACGTGATGTAGTTGGTCATTTCTGATGGATCGATCGATCATTAGCCAATGAATGGCATGAATTGACTGATATATACTTGTTGATTCTGGATCTTTCGTTTCATTTGATCTTTCGTTTCTTGTTTTGGCTAATAGCTAAATTGACCATGCTTTGCTTTTCTCTGCTCTTTCCTCTACGCAGAGTCAATGTTCGACCGCTTCTTACACTTACCACATCTAGTTTCCATTCATCTTCCCCTCACTCCACTACCGCTACAAGTAAAGAGTTAAAGGCACCACTTCTCAACAAACTGAAACAACCAAATAAACGATATGTTAACAATGATATAAAATCACACAATAATAACAATAACAACGTACGAAAGTTTGGAGATAAAGTTGAACAGACCACCAAAGCATTATATTACACACAAGATACCAGAGGACATGAAATACAGCAGTTAGTTGACAAGTTCTTATCTATTGCAATATCAAATACTTTTCCAAAAGACACGAATTATTTCAGTGAAATTTGGAAAATCAATAATATATTTTTCACTAGGTTCAATGCACGTTCTGACCTTAGTAGAACTTATCAACATATTCAATTAACGCAGTTAGAAGTCTTGAGTCCATTACTGTTGAACAATTTCATTAATCTTTATGTATTTAACAAAGATTTTAGTGATGGAAATTACATATATGACAATGATACACAGATCACAAAAGTTTTCGTTCATAAGATGATTGACTTAATAATTCACAACCAAAAGTTATTATCCACGTTGACTGACCAATCATTGAACAATTTGATGAGATTCTTAGCAATTGAGTATGACTTCGATAAGATGAATATATTGCTAACTTGTAAAACCTCACTCGAATCATCGAAACTAGCAAAAGCGCATACTTATAATTACATGAGCATATTTAATTATATGATTTGGTCCAGTCTAAAATCAACTAAATTACAACATCAACCTAATAAGCCTAACAATAACATTAAACTTGGAATGAGGCTGTTACAAGGTATTGAAAAACTACAATTGAAACCTAATTGGTCAACTTGGTATATAATACTGGATTATTTATCCAACATACAAGATTTACACATCGTTAACAAAGCAAATGTCAAAATAATCAAGCATATGATCTTGGAGAAAATTGATTTGAAGCCTGTTATTGTTCCAATCGTTCAGATATTATCTAACAGTTTTCAGAGTACAGATAAAGCAATTTTTTGGTCACAGGAGCGGGGGTTTTTCAATGGTTTGCCTGATGAACTAATGAGCGATGTCTTTAAGTTGATTATTTTTAGCAAAGATGGCAATTTAGCGAAAGGTTTGCAATTTTTATCAACTAATAAATCTACGAATAGCGAATTATTGTTTGATGAAAGGACAGTTAAATATATTACAACCTATGTCAATGACAAATACCCATCTGATTATATCACTATTATTGGAGTCTTAAATCTATTGAAAATTTATACTCCCAAGAGAGCGGTTAGAATAACTGATAGTATCTTAGGTAAATTAAACAAGCTACCTAACGACGAAGACAATGAAGTTTTGAAAGATATTGTTTATTCAATTAGATCTGGAAGCAATTTAAGTTTGGCGAATGAGACCTATCTAGAAGATGCTTTTCAAGATATTGCTGACTTTAATTTAGTATATTCATACTTAATTGATGGCTTACTCAAACAGTTATATGATTCAATTGGTGATTTCTCAACAATGGAATTGAACACAGACGATTTTGATCAGCTAAATATTTCCGCTACAACTAAGCTTGTAAATATGAAAGAGATTACTAGCGATAGATTAATAAAGAATAGGCTCACGACAGAAAAAACAGGCAATTCTATTAGCTTATTGATGAACCACTTAGCTGATGATATTGAATTAGACTTGAATACGTTACTACTATCGGATGGAAACGTTAACAATATAATAATGACAGCTTGTAGCCCAATACATTTTCATGGATCGGTAGATAAATTGGTGGACTTTATTGATAACAGATTCATCAATCCAGAGAAAGAAAAAAATCAATTGGTTGAATTAAGTAGCAAGAGCTATAATACAATGATTTACTTTTTATCGAGAATGTACAAATTTGACAGGGTTTCCCAATTGATTAATAAAACAAAAGAATTAAAATTAAATGACAAGTTAATCAACACAAGCACCTTTAATTATATTTTTTGGCAGACATTGAAGATGGAAACAGACTATATTGAAAAGAGCAGACATTACCTAGTGATAATGAAAGATCTAGGTTTGAAAGCGGATCTAAGTACCTGTTACATATTTATGAATCGAGTTCAAGTACAACAAGGAAGGAAAAGAAGAGCGGCCGAGCTGTTGAAAGAGAAGTTACAAGCCAAGCTCATCCAAACAGGGGTGGAGTAGTTCTGGTGTTTTTTTGAATTTGCTTAGCTTATTTAATGTTTTCCTATGCACATAGTTCTATTTCATTCTCTGTTTTTCCTATAGCTTATTATTGGCTCTAAGTACTGGCTACAACTCCTGAAAAGCTTCTTTCCAAGTGCGATTCAATTGCTTCGATAATATGATCGCCTAGTTTTTCCTTCCAAGACAACCATAAACCTTAAAGTAGGACTAGTTTTCAGTCAATAAAATCGAGAGTCTTATCTCCAATGATGGTCAAGAATTTCCATTCATGTCCAGAACTTACTCTAGTTATCAAGCTTTTTATCTCAATTAGAATGTAGTGCCTCTAATTATTTATACTCTATAGAAGTTTTAAAGCTATTAGATAGTGGGCAGTGGTTTCATATTAGGTTCCACTGGATTGTTTCAGTTACAGTCATAACTTGCAACCAGCTAAGCTGAAAATCAGTGTTAACTACATTGATTTGCTGTTCACAAAGGTTAAGTTTTCTTCTAGGAGAGTAGAAAGAGCCTAAGATTGGACCAAATAATCGTACCATTAAAGCAGAGGCCTGTAAGTTTTAAGGAATAGTCCTTAAGTCTCAAATTGGTTAAACCTGCAACTGACGCCAGCCAGTTTCCAAAGACCAAATAAATAACCCAACATAAAAACTCCGGGACGCTTCTACTCCGTGTGCCAACTCCGACGCAAAATAGAGAATCGCCGGGGCATTCTCATCGTCCTCCGCCGTCACGATAAGAACCAGCCAGTCATAATGGAGGCTGTCAATTGCACTCCACAATTGCACATCAACAAACACACACACACATATTCCAGTCCCAGCAAACCCCATCTGTCCAATCATACATCATTGCCATTGCCATCCCCCAACAACACAATAAACCAAACCAAGCGAGCAGTCTCTCCTTTCTCTCTCTCTCTCTTTTTTCACGGCTCTTTTCTGCAAAATATTGAGCCTAAACACTACCCCCGCCTAGTATTTTCGTTTCATTATTTTGACAGCTTATTTTGGTTATTGTTGTTTGTTGGGCTTCCTTCACTTGACAACTTATAAATATCTCCTTGTTTTTTTCTTAATTTTGAAATACTATTAACTAGTTTGTATTCAAATTGATCTTTAGTTCACCTGGTTGCTTCCTTAGTTCTAATTGCATTTGTCACTTTTTCAATATTCAGCGTTAAAAGCCTCTCTCTCTGTTCACTATGGTGAAGTATTTCCCTTTGAAGAAGCCGCTTTTGCCCTATCCTTCGATTTCTCGTCTTCATCCCCGTTTCAATTCTACTACTACATTAAAAGCATCCACATCATCTACATCATCCATAGAGCCTTCCTCATCTAAATCTACTTATAGAGTGAATGACGATTCTCATTACCCTGAAGATGCTGCTGATGCCACTTCTACAATTTTGGCCGATGCAATTGATTTCCAAAAACGAATTCAAGCTAAAGATAGAGTCACCTGGTGGGAAATTTTAGACAAACAGAATCAAAGACAGAAAAAAGGTCTTAAGATTGATTCTTTCACCATTGATGATGTCAAGACTACAGAAATCTTTGAAAGAACCAGAGCTGCTGGGTTTTCTTATTTAACTTTGCCTTTCAAAGATGACATTTTCTTAAGAGATTTCTATATCAATGCTGCAGGTAGATTAAGATTCGGTCATTTATTCCAAGATTTAGATGCTCTAGCAGGTAGAGTCGCTGCCACGCATTGTAAACCTGCGGAACCAATGAATGTTACCGCTTCAATTGACAGAATCTATGTCACTAAGAAAGTTGATGAAATTGACAAGTATAATTTTGTCATTGTGGGTTATGTCACATATACTGGTAGATCCTCAATGGAGATTTGTATCAAAGGTTTCTCTTTCCAAAATGAACCTCCAAAAGAGATAACACCTGAAATTGTTGAAACTTATCGTGAGAATTGTTTCTTATCTGCAAATTTCACTTTTGTGGCTAGAAACCCTAAAACTCATAAATCTCATCCTGTTAACAGATTACTACCAACTACAGAAAGAGAATGGGTTGACTACAAAAGAGCTGAATCCCATAATGCTGCTAAGAAGTTGCGTGCTAAATTAGAATCTTTAGATAACGTTCCACCTGCAGAGGAAGAATCAAGAATGATTCATAGTTTATATAATTCTTCTAAAAAAATAGCAGAAATGGATCAAAAACCAAAGAATCTGGTCTCTATGAAGGATACTAAAGTCTCAGCTACCCAAGTTCAACAACCTCAATATAGAAACCGTCATGGAATCATTTTTGGCGGTTACTTATTAAGACAAACTTTTGAACTGGCATACTGTGCCGCAGGTGCTTTTTCAAATTCAAATCCAAGATTCATCTCATTGGATAACACAACTTTTAAAGCTCCTGTTCCTGTTGGTTGTGTATTGTTCATGAGTGCTGAAATATGTTATACTGAACACATGCATCAGAAAAATGAAGTTTCTCCATCGAGAACCTTACTATCCTCACTATTGAGAGATTATGACACCAGCGCCAATGAATTAAGTTCTGACGACCAAGAATATTTCTCTAGTCCTGGCACATTAATCCAAGTGAAAGTCGACACCAAAGTGAAATCGTTAAGTTCGGACTCGTCTAAAATGACACCAAGTGGCACATTTGTTTTCTCGTTCTATGTTCCAAGAGACGCTAATGGAGGATTCGATAACCCGGGCTACTGTTCCGTCGTGCCTGAAACTTATGCTGAGATGATGGACTACGTTGAAGGTAGAAGAAGAGCATATGACACTGCTGCCTATGCTCAACAATTAAAGTTAAGCACTCATTAGTGAATTTGTAACCTACTTGTTTACTTTATAGACGTAACGTACGTGAAAACGCAAGCATGCAAAAAAAGCGAGCTAATTTTTAAACTAATCATCAATATTCAACCTAGTCAATTCATATATACTTTCAGAAGAGTGTACAAATTAACGAAATCTTGAAATTTTTTGTAAATTAGAAAGCCTTAAAAAGTCTTTAAAAAGTTAAAACTAAAGTACTCTGTACCATAGGAATAAATTAGAATAGTAGAACGAAAAGTAAAATGTAAAAGATGTGAAAAAACAAAAAAACAAAACCACTTGAGAAAAAGTTGAGGTCAATCTTTCCAAAAGTCAAATTATAGAATTATAAACAAGCAGAAGCCAAAAAAAGCAGTAAAGAACAGAAATCGCTAAAAGAACAAAAAAACCTTTAGTAATACGAATAATTAACATGAAAAAAACAGCAGAAAAAGAAAAAAAAACCAAAACAAGCAGCAAAGAGAAAAAGAAGAACTAATTAATTTATTTTTATGACCTATTGACACACGTCAACATTCACATCGACTCATTTGATGAACAATTAAACCAACTCTAAATCATGAAACTATTTGAGCTACCACTCTCAATAATAACTTCAAAACTAGTCTGTTCGTTGTAATTCTCACTGATATTACTGATATTGTTTTTCTCCACTTTGCTTTGAAAATCAACCAGTTTAGCATTGGTTGAATTTGAAGTGGATCCATTCTCATTTGTCTTAGCAGGTAGAGTCAAGTGTTGATATTTTGGATCTAATGACGATGATGAAGAGTTATTACCTTCATTGTTGTTGGTAGCAGTGATACCGTTGGTGTTATTGATATTGCTGTTACTGTTACTATTACTCTCACGGTAAGTTTCGTAATTAGTACCTGAAATACCTAATGAATCGTCACTCAGTGTACTGGACCATGCTAAAGAGTGGGCTCTATTATTCTCGCTGGAATAGGCATTGTTACCGTTGTTGTTGTTGTTTTTATTCGAAATACCAAAGAAATTTGATTGTGATTTTCTCACTTTGTTTGGATCATCGGTCACTTTAACTGTTAATAGATCTTGTGTTGACACCGTGGCCAGTGAGCTCAATGAATCTCTAGGTTTCCAGATAGGTCTACTATTTCTCCATGATTTGGTAACTTTGGTGCCTATGCTGTTTCTTCCTGCCGCAGCTCCTCCAACGGCGGCGGCAGCACCACCAGCGACTAACATATCTGTACTTAGATGGTTCATAGCTTCGTTGTATAATGAATTGGACCTACTGTCTTGGCTACCGACATTTGTAACAGAAGATGTGTCGTCCCCCAATGGAGTCATCGAAGCTTCATTCAGTTTCAGAACATTCAAGGCGGACAATCTTCTAGCGTTATCATTGTAATGATCATCGTTATCATCTTTACTATCATCACTTTCGTAGTCTTTCAAAGTTTCGGCTGTACCTGCTGGGTTTTGGTACATAGTATTATTATTTGGACTTTTCTCCTTATCATCGTAGTCTTGGTCATCACTGTTGTTATTGTTCTTACGTCTTTTCCAGCAACAGAAGAACAAGATTAGGGCAATGGCTATAGCTCCTGCAACTGAGAGTCCGACACCTAAACCGATTGCTAAGCTCTTATTTGATGAGGAAGACGATTTTCTAACCGGAACAGCAGACGATGATGCTGTATTGGCTACACTAGATGAATTCGATGTGGAAGTGGCTGATGAGTAAGCTGACGATCTTGTTGATGAAGTAAAGAATGACGAAGGTCTCGACGAAAATGAGGAGGATAATCTGGTTGAAGAAACAATTGAAGAAAAAGATGATGATGATGACGACGGCATAAGACCAACACCCCTTATTTTGAAACTCTTAGAATCTGTAAGACTATGCATTGTGCCACCAACTGTGATTGAAACGCTATCCAAGTCTCTTGGAGCATTACCTGCAAAAGTATAATTTGTGTAGAAGTAGGTTAACCAACCTGCATTTTGAAATGTGACTCTAATTGTAGTATCATTCAAATTTGTGAAATCATCCTCATTTAGAGTATACGCAAAGAAAGCACCCCTTGTAGCATTAACATCAGGCAAGGAATCAACTTCAAAAATCTCAGTTAAGATGTCAACTTCAAAGTTGATATAGACTGAATTACCGTAATTGTCGGTAACTGTCACATTCAACAATTCGTTATCATCTTGGTCTGACGGGATAGAACCAACAATTTGATTCTTATCGTCAGATAAACTGACCCAAGAGGGGACTTCAAATAACTCAATTGATGAAATGCTATCTTTAGAAATAGGACTGCCATCTTGCAATATATCGGCCAACGGTATAGATTCACTGAAATCATCTCCACGGCTTCCATTAATTTGAATAGGAGAGGTTAATGTAGTGGTCAATGTATGAGCACCGACCAGTAAATAGAAAGTCCCATAAGCTCCACTATATCCTTCATAATCGGTAGCGATTAAGATGAATCCAAAATCTTGAGATGGAGCAATTTGGGAATTGATGGTTGGAGCCGTACCTGAAAAAGTTAAAGTATTAGGATCAAAATGACACCAAGGAGGTAAAGAGGTTCTGTTTAATGATTTACCGTAATAATCAACAATAGAATTGCTTGCACCGGATAACATTGCAAATGTATCACTATTGAAAGATATCTCAAAATCAGTGTTAGGTTCAACTACTAATCCATTGAAACCATTAGTGATCCCTATTGATTCTAATTGTTCTATTATGACATTTGTTGACTTTAATTGAGGCCCAGGGTCTTGAGACACCACAATAGCGACTGTTTGGGTCAAGACACCCGAGTTATCTTGACCGACTAATTGGAACTGGAGTCTATCTGTAGTGTCCTTGGAAGTTGGAGTGCCCGAGAAAGTCAAAGTATTTGAATCAAAAGACAACCAACTTGGCTCATTTTCAATTGAGTAAGACACTGGGCCATCGTTAGATTCGTATGTTTGTCTGTTGATTGAAAAAGAATAGGCTTCCCCGACTCTGGCAACATCAGGTAATTGTTGATCAAACGGGAAACCTACGAATGGTGTAGCTTTCACAAGAAGACTGGATGTGAGTAATGTTAGAAAGTTTATCGATCCTTTTAAGAACATTATCACTATATTCTGAATTTGACCTTGGCTGTGAGAACTATTGAGTTAAAAAAGCTATTAAGGAAAGCAATGTGAAGTATTTGGGGAGTAAGCGAGTATTAAAAGTATCTTAGTAATATGTGGGTGGTTACTTAAGATTGACTTTAAAAAAATAAATTGTCGTAGAATTCAACGTTGTTCTGAATGTAAATGTAGTTCTGGTAGTGGTTTCGTTAAAGTTTCTAACGGTAAAGCGAGAGAGTGGTCTACTGATTGTTGTCTATATTTGTTCTTTGAGGGGGTGATGAGCCATGTATACAGAAAGATAAAGAATGACAAGATACGGAAGTGATTCAAGATGGAAACTACCTAGGTCTATCAGTCTCCAAGCACCAAGATACAAGTGCTCTGGTTTTTTTTTTTAACAAAGGCCAACTTTTTGGAACTGAACTTGAAAGTGGAATTGATTGATCACAAATAATTAATACCAAAACAGTATAATTGTCTTGAAAAGGGTTTTGTTTTTCTGAATGTGGAAATGTGGAAATGTGGGTGTTTTTTTACAATGGGCCAAACCAGACGCGCTCCTTCGAATGAGAAAATGTCAGTGTGGGTGAGGCTTCGCGTCATTGCCTGTTTGGGAGTGTGTACGTGTGTGTGTGAGGTGAGAGAGGTGACAGAGTATCGTACAGTGTATGTGTGTATATATATATTATATATCATAGAGCAACTACACCCAGTATATATATATATATGACTATATAGCGCTTTATACACAGCAAACACGACATGTCTATCACACCCAATATATAGACGATTTATTTATATATGTTGGTATGAATATTTTGTCTTTGCTCGTGGGGTTAACGAACAAACACGTCCCGGCAACCAAGAAGCGCGTCTCTCAGAAAAATGGATCTGCGCCAGGAAACGACCGGAAGGGAGAGAGGGGGAAAATACAAAAATAAATACAAAAATAAAAGTTTGCATTTTTCATGGGGCACTGGGAACTGGGAACTGGGAAAGTTCAGTGAAAGCCTCGTCGCTCCTGAGTAGTGGTATAAAGGGGAAGTGTCAGCGTTAGATTTGGCTTCGTTAGGGAAATTGTTCGTTCCCTATGTTGTATACACCCAGTGGTGATAGCCGCCTAATGGATGACATCCTTGTCGTGTATGTATTGTATTCCAAAAAAAAGTATTCATGATTGATTCTTTGTTGAAACGAGAGAAACACAACTTCTATTTAGTTGTGTGTTAATCGGCCCTCCTTTGGTATTCCTCACCGTGACCTATCGCATCAAATTATAACCTCTGTTGACCATTAAGATACTGTAAAATCTAATATCGTATTCCTGAATCTACTATAAATTATTCATTTAACATCTGAGATTTTGTTTATCTTATTTTGTTAATACTCAGTGTCCCCTTGTCAAAGGGACTAAACTCTATAATTCCTATACGTACTTACAAACTTTACGCTCAAAATCATGATAAGAACGCTTGATAATTGTTTATTGTAATTAGTATTGTCTATATAAATAAACAAAAAAGAGCTCGCATTGAAATATTGGAAAATATTTCTAAAACATCAGGTTGGATGTTAGCAGGGTGTTCGTTTTTAGAGAAACCGCGCACTTTTGGAATACCGTTTCATTTATCAGTTTTTAGGGAAAGACATCTTCGCTTTCGTGGCCCAGCTGGTTAAGGCGTCAGTCTCATAATCTGAAGATCGCGTGTTCGAATCTCGCCGAGAGCAGTTTTTTTATTTCGATTAATAACATTGGACTCTGTTTGAAGTTATAATTGCTTACAGTAACAGCGTATTTTATACTATCGTCGTGTGTTTTTTGCGGATGGTTACTTTCGACAGTGGAGATCAAATCGGCCGACTATTGCGACTACAATGTCCCATGAATTCTGAACATTTCCTTCTTGTGAAGCAAACAACTAAACATTAGTCATGCTCCCTCTGTTGACAAAACACTCTCTCCATAAATTGTTACTATATGGAACGAGATGGGGTAATAATTTCACCGAAGTTTAAGTGTTACGAGGTCACCAGGAAGTTTGGCGCTAATCGAACCGCCCACACCGACGACGATCGCTATCCCGTTCAGGCATCACAGTACACATCAATCTCATCGATGGGGAGGGCTCTGAATTTATTCGGGCAATGAATGAGAGATAAACAAAGCATTTGGACAGGTCTAGTTACCTTAAAACTTCAAGACAGATTAGTTTAGTTTTCAGGGCTCGTCGCTCGATTTGGTTTGACGTTTTTGAGTTTCTCGGGGGGATGGTGCGAGGAGGATACTAAGGAGCGATGATAGTGTGTGAGTATGAACTTGAACGATGACGTCTACTTCTGTTTGACGGAGGCAAACACAGGTGAACTTATGGTTGCTGTTTCTATATGTAGGGAGGCTCATCTATCTCTGTACTGAATCCAGAGACAGATCTATACAATGAAAGGGACAAGAGGGTAAGAGCGTAAAACAAGTCAACTCCGTCCGTCACACCACAGCTATCACTAAAAACCACATAAACAAACAGCATCACTGCGCGGCGCTGCAGGCAGAGTACAAAAACCTCAGTAACCTGCTCAAAAACTCATCTGTTGTTACTATCAGAACAAAGCAACCTGGACGATAACTCTTTTTCCCGCTGGATAATTGTTCTACGTATCTTTCTTTTATGTTTCACATATACATTCATCTGTTTCTGCTACTTGTCCTAACATCATTATCAGAGATCGTTTTTCCTTTTCTTTGAAATTGTGTCAGTTGTCTTCCGTTTTCAGTCGAATAGAGGCGCCTTTAGCTCTTTAGAAGATATTTAGATACTCCCTTCACTTATAGTCTTGCTATACATCTTGTTTCCTGGTGCCATTGTTTAGTTTTCTGTGTAAATTCGAATTATACATTGAAAGCGACATTGAGTTGCAGAATAATCGAGACTACTTAATTGTTTGGTCTAACCAAGAATAGAAGGAAACCTATTGTTTTGCTGTTCATTAACAATCGAAATATTTCAGTAGGCACAAGCCCACATATATATATATAGAATACAATGGTGGTCAATATCAGTCATAACCCTAGTGTACGCCATAAATACCAAATTTTATCACCTAGTACAATTCTATTGTTTCTCTCGATTTGTGGGTTTACCATATTGTCTTTAATAGGATTGAGTTTTATTCAAAGTTTGGAAGGTGCTGACTCGGCAAGTTGCAGAGGTGTTTATATGTCTCCTTCATATGCCAGAGTCAATGGATTGGATGAGACACATACTAGATTTGCCTCTAAGTATTCTCTTTACCTTTATAGAGAGCAAGGTAAAGATATATTTCCAAATGATCCCGAAAATTTGAAATTATTAGGTACGCCAGTCTTGTTTATCCCAGGAAATGCAGGAAGTTTCAAACAAGTTAGATCAATTGCTTCTGAGTCTGCAAATATTTATTATAACGATGATGATGACATTTTGAGAACCTTGAATCCAGCGATCAACAATTTGGATTTTTTTAGTGCTGACTTCAACGAAGATTTTACAGCTTTCCATGGAAGAACAATGTTGGATCAAGCAGAATACTTAAACGATGCAATTAAATTCATCTTGAGTTTGTACAAAAATAACCAAGTACCAGCTACTTCGGTTATACTTCTAGGACATTCCATGGGCGGTATAGTGTCAAGAGTTATGTTAAGTTTACCAAACTATGTTGAAGATTCAGTCAACACAATTATAACGTTAGCAGCCCCACATGCTGCAGCGCCAGCCACATTTGATTCCGACTTGTTACATGTCTTTGCCGCCACAGACAATTTCTGGAGACATGGTTTCATCAAATCTCCAAGACAAAAAGGCCTTGGACAAGTTGCAAGAAGAAGACTCGAAAACGTTTCATTGATTTCGATTACTGGTGGATTACTAGATAACATGCTCCCCGCCGATTATACTGCTTTGACAGGATTAGTACCGGAAAGCAACGGCTTTACCATAGCGACCACTGGCATACCCGGTGTTTGGACTCCAATTGATCATCTAGCAATTGTGTGGTGTGATCAGCTTAGGAAAGTGTTGTCCACTGTGTTACTCAGTGTTGTCGATAGAACTTCTGTTACTCAAACTTATCCACTAGAGAAAAGAATGGAAATCTTCAGAAAATTTTTACTTTCAGGATTTGAAGAAAATGCTATTCAAGATTTCGATTCTTATAAAGCTGGAAAAGGTAAACTTAACTTGGATTATAAATTAAAGATAGATACCAAACAATTGAAAGAAACACCAAGGGAAAGAACTTTCCAATTACCTAAGACTAAGCACAAACGTGATTCAAGCTCACCAGACATGCATTTGTTCTATATTCCAAAAGATGGGTTACAATTTAATTTTAATTTTTTCAGTTCTTTAAAGCCTGTGGGAATAGAGTCATTAGGCCAAACCTCAGCCCCATCTGTTTTGTTATGTCGTACACTATCATCAAACACTAAAACTTTCAAAGAAGAATTCGATTATACAACCGGAGAGACCAGTCAGTTTGTTCAATTGGAATGTGTTGATGTGAAAAATGACGCCCACATGATTCCAAGATCATACTCCGATTCCAAATTCTCCAGTGAATCATCAATAGGATCTGATTTAGACCCATTCTATGCTATCCAGTTTGACTCATCGGTGTTGTCCATGTTTGATGCGGTCGTTATTGTGGAATCTCCTTATGGTGTGTTCGATCCTGATTTCGTGTTGGCTGATTTAGAATTGAAACAGTCCACAAATTTAGTCTTAGGTGAACCAAGCTTATGGAAGCTATTTACCCAAGGCTACGATATCACTTTGCCTGCTCATAGACCGATATCTGTCGGTATTAAAGTTCCATCATCTTGGTCTAGTCTACTAGCGTATAAGCTTGACATAAGATACGAACAGTCACAGTATGAAAAGTTTTCTCCGATAATAAGTCAAAGAGTTAGAGACGAGACCAAATGGCATATAAACATTAGAAACAACAATGATATCACTGCTTTGATTCAAGGTATATCTCCATTTTGCCCTTTTATTAGAGATGAAGATTCGCATTTAGAGTTACAACTATTCAGTGATTCATTGTCTTCAGATCAAATTATGGATATATATTTGTCTGTTGACTGGTTTAAGTCGTTGAAATTGTTAGTTTTGAAGTACAGGTTATCCATAATTAGTTTCCCTGTATTCATCACTACTTTAGTGTTATTTCTACAAACTAGAGAATATATTCAAACTGAAGTTTTCCCATCGTTTGGTGAAGGTTTACTACTTTTTTGTGACTTCAAATTTTTGATACCATTAACAGTCCTACTGTCTTTCTTGTCCTCAATAACATCCCAAAGATTTTCCCAAAAACTGTTACATTTCATGGACCCTGTTGAACTTGGAAGTATTGATTTGATGGAGGAGATTGAGAACTCAAATGTACAAGTTAATTTATATTTCTTAGGTTTAGAAGAAAAAGCATTATGGTTTTTTGGCCCTGCCACTCTAGTGATATCATTATCTGTGGTTTGTGGTTTCTATTATGTTCTAGTGTTATTAATCAAAGCGATTGCGTTTACGGCTAAGAAAGTTTGTATCTTATCGCATGAGGGAAGACACACCAGGCAAAACACATACAGTAAGCGCCGTGCACTTGGTACAGCAATACTGCTCGCTCTAATCCCACTGTACTTACCTTATCAGTTTGCTTACGTTGTTTGTTGCATTGTTCAATTAACTGTTGTCATTAGAAGCTTTGCGTCTTCAGAAATACCCTCGCTGACCGTGAGTAGTAATGCCAATCATGATAACAATGAGAAGCATAATTCGCCTCTATTCCCATCTCAAATTACTGAAAATTATAAGAATTTCAATTTTTCATTATTTATACTAATGTTGTGGATCCTTCCCGTTAACATTCCAGTTTTGATAGTTTGGATACATAACTTTTCCATAAGATGGGCAACACCATTCTCATCGCATCATAATTTCTTATCTGTTATATCAATTGTCTTTTTGATTCAGAACAACGTCGCTGGCAATGTTTTCTCAAGACCTACTTCCAAAATAACTGTATTTATAACTAAGTTCATTTTGTTTTATTTTTCCCTATATTCCTTGATCTACGGTAGTAGACATTTGTTCTGGTTACATGATTTATTCAACTACTTCTGTGCTTGGATGTTAATCTTATTAGCTGATGACTTCTGGAATGGGCACCTCAAAAATGTTTTCAGTATAAAGAAAGAAGAAACGGCTTCCAAACTACACTAATTTGAATTCACGACATCTTAAGTTTCTGGGTTATTTTTTGCCTTTCATTCTCCATCTTTTCCTTTTTTTTTGTCATTGGTAACTGTTTGTTTTCTCTTTTGCATATGCATGTCTGTTTTGTGTTTTTTTTCCCGTTTTTTTTGTTTTCAAACATTTGCTACTTTCCTTTGCTCTGCTGCTCAATATTGACTGTTAGTATATTCAGTTCTTCTGCTTGTTTCTCTCTTCAGGTTTAATTTCTTCTTTGTGTGTTTATGATCACCTTAGTTATACAACAGCTCCTGATTGCTATAGCATAAAGGTGCTTTTATTCGTTCAATCTATTTCATTCTACTTCTCTTTCATCTATAGATTGCTTTTTGATACATTCCCTTCTTTGATGTATTTCTTCTGCTTTTCGGGGTTTTGTTTACTAGTATCAACTATTCATAATATTCCACAATTAAATACTTTACTAATTTAAAATAAAACAAAACACATCGTTCATTACGTTACAGAAGTACCCTGTACCCTTTCATATTCAAAAAACCCAAATTAACGTTTCTGAACTGCCTCAAGTCCAAATCTCCAGCTTTCTTAGCTAAGACATCACTAGAAGACGACCCACCAGGGATGTCTGTGGTGCTTGTTCTTTCCAATATCCAATCTTCGTCTAATGCCAATGTTGCAAACATGTCCTTATCTGTAGACAATAAAAATTTGAAGGTACGAGGTTGGCAACCACCTCTTCCATAGCTTTGCCTCTGTGACCATGAATCTCTCTCGTGATCATCACTGTCTTGTTCATAAGTTCTTTCTTCCGATACCGTGTCTTGCTCACCAGCATAGCTTTCAAAGTCTATATCTTTATCTAGCGCATCTAACTTGACAAGTTCCTGTATGATTGAATACAAGAAACTTTGGAACTCAGCGTAAACAGCAGCCAATTTGAACTCTTTACCAAACTTAACACTATCAGAAGCCGACAGTTTCAACGAACCGCCAGAGGAATTTTGTTTGATTATATCAAATATCACAGATCCTTTAAAACTGAACCCATAACATTCGATAATTTCTTCCTGTGGTATTTTATCTGCGCTCTTACTATTGTCGCCTTTGTTAGAGTTTTTCTCCAGAGAATAGACTTCTATAAAGAATCTATCTAGTACACCAGCCTTCAAAAAATCACTCAATTTCAGGCTTAAGTTTTTTAAATATAACTTGACAGCAGGATGTCTACTAGTGTGCACTTCCAATTGGAACGATTTGGCGCTTTTGAACGATAATTTAGGGTATATTGATCTATAGTACCATATCTGTTCTATTGTAACGTTTATTAGCTCGATTATTAAAGCAAGTAATTTCTCTTGAGTGATTGGGTCATCAAGCTGCTGGTCCCGTTGTTGTTGAAAAATATTCTCCATTTCCTACCAACTATTCCGTTGTGAAGTAGTTTAATGATCCCCCCAAGGTGGCTTATCTACCAAGCAAGAACAGTAAGAAGAATTCGCATATAGAGTAGTTACAATAGAACAAAGACTCGGTTAGAAAAATGACGTAATGGATTAGAAGATCAAACTTACTACACGTTACGCGTCTAAAAAACTCAAGTGTACTTGTTTGTGGTTGTGTAGATATTTATGTATATATTTATGGAGCTATTGGAACTGGTAATAAGACACAATTTAAACTAGATAAGGTAGAAAGAATGTCCATCCACTCTATAAGCCATGGGGATGTTCATAGGATTACGTCTGGACAAGTCATAATTGATTTGACTACTGCCGTTAAAGAAATACTTGAAAATGCATTGGATGCACACCCTACTCAAGTGACAATCACATTCAAGAACTATGGACTAGAGGCAATCGAGGTAACTGATAATGGAAGTGGTATAGAGGAGGAGGATTTTGACCGCATATGTCTTAAGCACTATACATCCAAGTTAGAAACGTTTGAAGATGTTGCCAGTATTAAAACGCTTGGTTTCAGAGGTGAGGCCATGAGCTCGTTGTGCGCCATCTCGGACGTTTCAATGACAACCGCAACTAAGAAAATAAAACCAAAGGCATTCAAACTAATGTATGACAACATGGGGAAACTATCGAAAAAGCAAATCAGCTCAGGCCCTAGTGGAACTACAGTTCAGGTAACCAACTTGTTCAAAAATTTACCCGTTCGTAGAACAGACTTGGTAAAGAATTCAAAAAGGGAGTTTCAGAAAATTTTAACTTTTTTGCAATCTTATGCTGTGATAACCCTAGGAGTACGTATTATCGTACAACATTTGAATAACAACAAGAAGAGTATTATGATATCATCCACGGGCTCAAAACAATTGAAAAGTAATTTACTGAGTGTGTATGGGCCTAATGCAACATATGGTTTAGAGCAGATTAATCTTCAGTTAAGCATTACTTCCAAACTTAAGCTGAAGAATAAAGAACCGCTAAATATCAATTTCCAGGGTTATATTTCAAACTGTTCTTTTGGACAAGGACGATCTGCATCTGATAGACAACTGTGGTTTGTCAATAATAGACCAGTTAATCTTCCGCAATTCTCCAAAGTTGTCAATGAGGTTTACAAGACTTTCAACCATTTACAATTTCCAGTTATAATACTGAACTTAGAAATGGATCCACAGTTTGTCGATGTCAATGTTACTCCAGATAAAAGGACCGTTTTGTTAAACAATGAATCACTAATAATTGATCATTTGAAAGACGAGCTTGTTCAAATATTCAGTAGTCAAGATGTGAGGATTCCTGTAAACGACTCTGCAACTGAAAAAATGAATAAAAGAAGTTCACAGTCGGTCCAGAGGTCATTATTAGAAAATTTTACTTCTTCGCGCTTCCTACTCGAAGAGACCACTGATGAAGTAGAACAGACAAAACAGACAAAACAGGGAGAAGCCGGGGAATATACGCAAGAACTGAATGTATCAGGTTCATTTTCAGAAAAGAGAGATAAAGAGGAAGGAAAAAAAACCGACAATCAGAATGATGACGACGATAGAAACCACACAGGTTCAGAGCAAGAACTAGATAATTTTGCAGGATATGAACGGTTCGAGGATGAAGATGAAGTTGAAGATGACAACCAGAATCAAGATACAGATGGAGGGTACATTGCAAATTCTGGGGATGAATCCAAAAATTCAGTTGAAGGGGCAGAAGAATCTAGTCTACTCGAATCTGTATGTGACAATGTATTTAAAGAAAGTTATTTAATACAAGACGCTGATACCAGTACTCCAGACGACAGCGAAATGCTCCATACTATCGAGAAAAGTTCTGATACCAATCTAAGAGATTCACTTTCATCTTTTATACACCCTACTGAGACCTCAACTCAAATAAATACAAAAGTTAAAGGAGAAGTGATGGTTATATCTGTCGGTGACAAAGTTATAGAAAGTAAAGCAATTGAATCGAATTCCAGAACTAAATTTTCTCAGGGATCTGACGAAGGAGTGACGGAAACTGAGGAAATTTGTGGTTGTGATCATGAGTCACATTCACATCCAACCCCTCGTTCAACGAGAAGAACGCTCAATAGACAATTTAAAGCAGACTCTTCAACCCACAATATGGAAGTGAAAATATATGTGAAAGAAACGCAACTCAGATTGCACTCTCCCTTTAAAAAACGCAAAACATCATCGTCCTCCACCTCAATAATTCCGCTATCAAAAAGTGAACTTGATGATATAAAGGATCAATTTGAAGCTGAAAGGAAACTAACCTTATCAGTTTCCAAATCCGACTTTTTGAAAATGCAGGTCATTGGCCAGTTCAATTTAGGATTTATTCTAGTTACCAGGAAAAACGCCGAAAATGATGAATTGAACTTGTTTATAGTGGATCAGCATGCATCAGACGAGAAGTTTAATTTCGAGAGACTACAACGAGTAACAACATTCAATAATCAGGCATTAGTGGTTCCTGTTAATTTGGAACTAAATGCGATTGACGAGCTAATTGTAATGAATAACATACCAGTTTTTGAGAAAAATGGTTTCAAAGTGGCGATTGACGAAACCTGTGAACCAGGCTCAAGAATTAAGATAACTTCGTTGCCATTTTCTAATAATACTACTTTTGAACTTTCCGACTTCTATGAATTAATCCATTTGATCAGTGAAGACGAGGGTAACAGTTCAAATATCCGACCAAGTAAAGTACGTGCGATGTTTGCAATGAGAGCTTGTAGATCAAGTATTATGATTGGTACGCACTTGAATCACAAAACGATGCAAAAAATTGTGAAAAATCTATCAACATTGGATAAACCTTGGAATTGTCCACATGGGAGACCAACGATGAGACACCTAATGGAGTTGAAAGATTGGAGTTCATTTGATGACGATTACATTTGATGATAGCGCAAACAGAAATAAAAGAAGCCGATTGTTTGTTTCATCCTCAAAATAATCGAAATCTTTTTTCAAAGGCAGTGCTTTTTTGTTTTCTCATTGAAATGTCCCAAAAAGGAAATTTCTGGGTTGAAACTCCTAGATCTGTAACATCTGGGTTGTTTTTGAAGAAAAATATGGAGAAGAATCAGTCCAATGACTTGTTTCATTTTTTTAAAGTAAAAGTTATCAGATGTGTTGAATAATGATCTATATCTATAATTTCTGTAGGTACTCATTTAGAAATCTTAAATCTGAAACATATGAGTTTTTTTTTGTGTGGCACTCTTTTTTCAATTGACACTATCAGATATAAGTAGCACTGTTTGCTCAATTTTAATCATTGACATTCAGATCCATTCTATTTACTATTATCTGTATTCTACACTATTTTTTCCAATAGACCATATATTCATACAAAAATACGTACTTCCTATTATACTCTAAAGCAAGCATGTCATCAACAGATGAATTCATTCTGGACCTTTCAGATCTTATACTTCCTGAAGGTTTAAATCCTAAGGACATCGTACTTAACTACACCTCACCATATGGAGATACTTCTGTAACATTTGGCTACTTGGATGATCAGTTGGAACATGTCCTCCGGTTAGCCGCCATTTTTGGAGTCAGAATAGGCTTAGCTGCAATGGCGGTTCCAATCCTTTATATCATCACGAAGAACAAAACTTCTCCTCTGTTTATTCTAAATATGGCATGCATGGTTACTTTGTTTATCCACTCAATCTTATTTGTATCTACATTGGGTGGCACTTATAACTCCATGACTTACCATTTTTCATTGTATGTTTATTCTGATAGCAATGCGTCTAAAGTCACTGCTGCTGCTAATGCACTCTATATTTTACTTATTGGATTAGTTGAATCATCATTGACCTATCAAGTTCATGTTATTTTCAGAAGCCCAAGAGCAAATATTCGAAGTTTGGGCTTCATTGTCACTACAATTGCTGCACTTCTAGGACTAACTACCGCCAGTCTTTATTTTGCCTATGGTGCAATGCAAAACATAGCATTGTACAATTCTGAATATATTGTTCCGAACTGGCTTCCGAACGTTTCTTTGATCTGCTTTGCCTCATCATCGTGTGTGATGTCATTAATGTTGTCGTGCAAGTTGTTTTTTGCGGTGAGAACAAGACGTTATTTAGGGCTAAAGCAGTTTGGTATTTTCCATATTTTGTTGATCATGTCATGTCAGACAATGATTATTCCTTCTGTGATCATTCTAATCTCTTTCTACGACATAGGTACCCGCACACATGCCTTCCAATCACTATCTGCTATAGGAACTGCATTAGTGACCATTTCATTACCAGTCACTACCATGTGGGCAAACTCATCGATGTCCGACCCAGTTGCATCTTCTACCCAGAACACGTATTTCCATAAAACCATCTCCTCTTCGAGTTACGGATCCGACTCCAGCGGTCAAACTGCAGTGAATTCATCACCTGGAATCAAGTTCAAGAATGCAGAAGATCTAGATGACGAGTATGAGAGAAAACATGACTCTTCAGCGTCCACTATCGACGAAAGGGAAGCGGCATATACACCTACCACTGCTACTGTCTCAGATGGTCAATTCTGGAAAGAAGTTCAATACTTAGCAAATGGTTTAGAACCTAATGACTTGGATGACATTAATGACGATGACTATATCAATAGAACAATTAAGACTTCTCACAATTCTTTCGAAGAAAAGAAGTGAAGGAAAGTTTTAGATGAACTACATTTTGTCAATCTAATCTGTTTTTTCTTAAAAGATTTAGTTTCTTATACTTTTTTGTTAATTTTTGTTAATTTTTGGTTTCTTTTGGCAAAGGGCCGCTTTCGTTTTTTTTTTCATTGCGTGTCAAAATTGTTTATGGTGTGGTTTGGCTTTATTTTTTTTTTTTAATCCTCGTTACTCTTCTAATCCTATTTATTGGATTAATAGAATATTCTTTAATAAAGTCTTAAAGTCTTAAAGTCAAGAACTAGTGTCTTTCATTCTTCTAAACAAAAAAGTGTAAAAACAAAGAAGAATAAGCGTCTAATAAGAGGGCAACGAAACTATGTATGCGACAATAACAGTTAGACGTGAGAATAAAAAAAAAAACTACAAAACAACAAAAGAAAAGGGAACAAAGAGAAAGCGATTCTGCTAATGGTGAACTAAATAATCAACGAATAAAAAAAGAACAAGATGGGTGTTTCTAGTCTAATATCTATCCAAAAATTGGCCAGAAAATAAAGAAGGTCTTTCTTGTTGGCCAACAGCCTCTTCAAATTGATACACTTCATCAAGTAGAGAAGTGTCATATTTCAAAGCACCCAAGACAACATTGAGTAATCCTGCATCATGTGCATCTTGAATGATTTCATGAATAGTTTCAAAATGTTCAAGACCGTACATATCAGTGATGTCAAATCCTAACGATGAAGAGATTGAGAATCCATGAGCTTTACCGTCCTGTGAATTGGCCGCATAATTGTCAGTAGAAGCAGGACTTAGGGTCACATTATCGTAAACAAGTGCACCATTGACTCCCAAGGCATGTCTGTTATAACTTGCATTAGGCAAGGGAGTAGATTCTGTAATTGTTAAATTGTGTTCCATTACACCGGAGCCAAAATTACCTGATGGTGATAAAGTGAAATTAGAAGTACCATTTTCTTTTGATTTTAATTTGATAACCTTGATTCCATCAATAGCGACCCCAACGTCGATCTCACGAGTAATATTGACAGCATACGAAATATTGGTTGATCCTGGGACACTAGGCTCAGTTTCTTCTTTGAGGGTTATTGGATAAGAATGGGTGTAATTTAAAGTAGACAAAGTTTTATTTGTAATTGAATCAAGAATAGCAAACGATTGTTTTGCAGAAGGGATAGCAACAACACTTTGAGAGTCTCCAAATTTCTTCAATCCTAGTATATTCACCTGTTTGACATCGGAATAAATCTCAGCAGTGTAGTTAACTGATGAGCCATTGGTCAACACGTAATTCAACGTGGAATTAACTTTATTTGTGTATTTTGCTCTCACTATCTGCTGCAAGAAGCCTGCAAATGGAGGAGCAATACCAAATGCAGACACTTTAGTTGAGTTTTCAAAAGCGATCAATTCACCATTTGATTCCAAGATACGCTCGTCTTCCCAAGTGACAACATTAGCCGAAGCAATCCAGTTAGATCCGATACCTGATGGAGGTGCACCGATTATTAAGTCATCATCTATACAGTTCGACACTTCAATGCTTAATTCGGATTCAGATTCCCAGAACAGTGGCAATAATGGGGTTAGATCGATTTCCACAGCTCTAACATCAAAAGAACCAGTAGAGACAATTGGGTTCCACAAAGCAGGTGAGATGCCACCGGTATAGATGACAGGGAAAGGATTGGCGGTAGCGACTCTAATACCATTTGAAAAGACATTGACGACTCTACATGGACCATGGCCATTTGCTCTGTGACCGTATTTCTCAAAGACAGGGACAAAGTCATCCAACACGTTGGTGAACCAGAATTCTTCTTGTCCGTTACCCGAGATGAATAATTCTAGTTTCACTTTAGTTGTATTGGACGCTAACTGAGGGACGCTAGACACGAAATCTTTATCAGGTAAATAAAATAATGGAGGTCTATCAATTGGGCTGTCGACTAATGGGATAACTTGATTAGCCGCTTCTCTTGCACTGAATATTGAAGATAATGCGCCAGGGAAAATCTCATCATCAATATCATCAATCAACATATCATTGTTTTCCGATATGGATTCTAAATCCTCTAAATCCAAAGCAACATCTTTTTGAGGTAATAATGAAAAGCCCGGAGTATTAATAAAATAATAAGCGTTTAAAGAAACATTGAAAGAACCAGTTAATCTTGGAGTCAATAAATTATCTAATTGTAACATCAACGTTGAATCTTGAGCAAACAATCCTCCGTACAAAGACAAATCTTTCTCGGTATAAGAATGAGACAATTTACCAGCAGGCTCGATGGTACTTGTTCTCCAAATTTCAGCACCATCAAGGTATAAATGTGCCAATCTGTCGTATTGGACCCCATCAACAAAAGTGTCCAAAGTGACAACAACTTGGGTGAATTCGATATCTTCCGGTGGAGCAGTGTATTCAACAACTGCTGGATGACCCCAGCAGTTACCAAACGTATAGTTTAATAATGATTGATTATAAACTGGGACTCCGTAATCTAAGAATGGTAAACCAACCTCAATAACTTCATGAATTGTTTGGTTTTTCAAAGGAACAAGAACTTTTGAAGTAGTAAAGGTATATATGTAGTGCTTGTTTTCATTGTGATCTGTTAACAATAAATCATTGTGAAACTTGGAATCTAAATGTTTACGACAAGATTCGTATTGCAATAATTCATTACTCTTAATTTCAGATTGATCGTTTATGTAAGTCAATGATACTAGGCATAGTATAGCAGTTAAGTTGATTATCCCCAAAAATTTAAAGAAACGTTTTAAAGGAGAGTAACCATTTGATTGTTGTTGATGCTGTTCTTCATAAAAAGGTAAAGATTTTTCGTCATCATAATAGTTAGATAATTTTTGCTTCTTATCATAATCATCATCATCATCATCATGATAATTACTAGTGGAGTTAATATTGTCAGTTGACTCGACTGAAGTGTTGTTATTACGGGACAATTTAATTTGATTCCAAATGGACCATTCTCTAACTAAAGATCCTTTCTTCATAGTGAGATTGACTTATCAAAAGAAGTGTTGAGGGGACAAGAAAGCAATATCAATCTGGACAATGAAACAGTAAAGCAAGAAAATAGAATATCTGGAGACGGAGTATAATTTATACAGATGATAAAAAGCGAAAAGAACTAACTGAATAATACTCAAACACAGAATCCAATAAATACATATAGTGCAGTCCTATTTCGAATGACTGCAAGAAAAAAAATTAAATCATGAAAGTGAAATTGTATTAGTGTAATTACTATTTGTGAACATCCAATTTACTTGGATAACTGTTTTGGGGCTGTCTAGTGTACTCTTTTTTTTAGTAAAGTCTACTCAATCGGTTGACTGCATATGTCTTGCCAATTACTTACACATGCACCCTATGAAAACTAAAGCTAAATTGTCCTGCTTATAGACGACAAAAGCTGCCATTGGCTACAAAAGGCACATACATATACGTTTCTAAGTTTTAGGACACAGATACTTGACCTATTTGGGTCTACACACATACACAATTCGTCTAGATATTTCCGTATGCATGTATACAAACAGTTCATTCTGTAAATCCAGCTAGGTAGTTTATCCTAGAAAGATATACGTATACATGAATATATACATATACATATAGATACATATAGATAATCGTATTTGAGTTTCTGGTAACTTTGATAGCGCTTGGAAACAGATGAATTGGTTGAAGAATTGGAGGATGGGGATTCATGGGACAATGAATGAATTTACATTTGCATTTACATTCACATTGACAGGCATAGAGGGTCTCTTACAGTATTTGCCAAGTGACTGGGTGGCAGGATCCACCATGTATGATACACACACACACAATTGAAGCAGACAAAGGAAGAAACCACCAAACAGATTTCATTATGTCTTTTTATTTGCACCTGTAAACTGACGTGAAATTTTGATAGTTAAAACCGGAACAGAGCCCAACTGATAAGGAATTCAATGTGTCCCAATGAGGAAATAGCCCTTACCTTATTAAGAAACTCCGGTATCCCGACCGGATGGACAAAGAAGAAGTCGATCGTCGTTTTATTTTGTGCTTTAGGTCGGTTTCCTTGTTGTTTGTTTGTTTGTTTGACTTAAATTCTTATTGTTTTTATTTATTTCATCTATCTCTTTGTGGACGTATCTGAAAAATGCCTCTATTCAGAGTCAATACCAATTAGATTATGATTCAGAAGATTCGCAAAATTTTCAGCTCGTTTAGAACAGAAGAAGATGAAAGAATTTACTCAAGAAAAGCTGTAAGTATTCTGGGATTCACCACCTAGTTATTCATATATCTTTATACATGCTGCTAACCAACAAACTTCGATCCCCCTTCTTGCTTCAATTGAAAAACAAATAGTTTTATAACTTTATAGGATTCTTAGCTTCCTGTGTTGCATTTTCATTCTTGGCTCAAAAATTGAACAAGAATGACTTACTGTATCTAACAAAGACAACTAACCGTCATATCTTGCATTAATATGACCAATGCCGTAAGATTCGGTTTTGAACGCATACACATTCGTAAATGCAAACTACAAAAGCTTAACTGGAAATGAAAGCCAAAAGTTCGACTTTCGTAGAGGTGTCAATTCAATTCTGTATACTGGAAACAAATTCACCCCTGTTCAATCATTACTATTGTACATAATAAATATTCATGACAATAAATGAGTGTTTCCAGTAAGATGATGATGATGAAGAAGAAAACTTTCAAACGTGTACTCCGAATGGATCTGACCTGCTACAAGTATTAGTCGAAGAATTTAACCAGTGTCTGACTTTCTAAAACAATACTGATCATTCATAGTGGGATCTCATACATTATTGGTAATCAATCTTCCATTTCTATGGTCTAGCTATTCGGATATAAGCGCCTGTGTCTTGTTCTGTTCTATATATTTGCTGAGTATAAGTCATTGTTTATTTTATTTGATCGAGTTGAATCATCCCCTTAGTTGATTTATTACGTTTGTTGGGAGACAAGCAGGGAGAATACGAAAATGTGGTATAGTATACATGTTTATGAATCTCAATTTGGTTTGGATAACTATGTACTGGCGTGGGGATCCAATGCGGTACAAGTATATTTATAATGCTGCTGCTTACTGCCCAAGCACAAAAATGAAAAATCAACAGGTATGATGATAAAAATGAAAATTTAGAAGAACAAGTCAAATGAGGATAATAATAATCAATATTAAGTTGTGTCTGTCTACAAATAGTTTTAATAATAACCGATA
The DNA here is from genome assembly GCA_003707685.2 of Ogataea pilisensis. Taxonomy (NCBI): domain Eukaryota; kingdom Fungi; phylum Ascomycota; class Pichiomycetes; order Pichiales; family Pichiaceae; genus Ogataea; species Ogataea pilisensis. Next base: position 256,175 of record PPKM02000010.1, read on the forward strand.
GGTATATTTAGAATACTTATCCCCTACTTTTTCTCATATATCATAAACAATAAATAAAGAGAATTTCAAAGTCGTTCCCATTCATCTGAATAGTGAAATCCCAACAAACAAAAAATGAAAAAAAAACTTCATAGATGCATACATACATACCAATAAGCAAGCATGCATCCGGCATAAAACCAATCCAAAAACCAAAAACCAAAACCAAAGACCAAAACCAAACCAAATCAAATAAGTATCGGCAAAAACATCGCAATCGCCTTTTTTAAAAAACCCACATCGATATCAAGAAGAAGAGGCCCGAAACAATAATAAAATTGTATAAAAAAGATAAGCTAACACTGAAATCTCAAAAAAAGTAAAATCCAAATTATTCCATACACTTTGTTTCCTCCTCCAAAAAAAAAAAAACCACCAGTTCAAGAAACAACTATTTTAACACATTTAACTTCTAATATATATCTACCTTCTTTAAATTTCTGATCCGATTGCTCACTTTTCAAATATTTCCATCCAACCTTATTTAAACACTGATGACAGCGAACATCACTAACTTCATAATAACCAGTAGTCATATGTCTTGTTTCTAAGGGACCATGAATGATATTAACTATATCATAAATCAATAACGCATCTCCTGTGTGGCCTTGATATCTGTCTGATATTATCAAGTTTGAAGAGGATAAATGAGTTAAACAGTTAGAACAAGAATATATTAAAGCTTGACCATGGTGATTGTAATTAGCGTTCTTCTTGTAAAAAGATAATTTAATCTTGTTGTTAAATGTGGTATTATTGCCATGGTCATTATTATTGTCCCTGTTTCTTACAACTAACGAGTTGTTGCTTGTATCTGTTTTACGTCTTAACATTGATAATTGTTGAAAAACGGCAAGGGAATTACGTGAACGAGGATATGCAGAAGAAGAAGAAGATGATGATGTTAATGATGACGATCGACTGTTTTGTAAATGATGATTGTGTAATCTTGAAGAATTAGTAGGGGTAACAGTATGATAAGGAATTGCAGAGTATAATAAGTGGTAGTAATTAATTGATCTGTTATCTATAGTTGAATGATTTCCACGATTACTAGTTTGTTCTGCATTATCGGAATCACCATATTGATTCACTGATTCCACTGGTTCCACTGGCTCCACTATTTCATCCTCATTATCATCAACTTGTTGTCGTTCCCCTTCTTCGTCCTCATCCTCATCTTCGTCCAGTTCATCATCCATGACATCTTCATCGGTTTCATGTTGTTCATCATAATTATAATCATAATCATAATCAGTTTCTTCCTCTTCTTCTTCTTCTTCCTCCTCTTCATCCTGCTCTTCTTCTTCTTCTTCATCTTCTTCTGACGATGATGATGAAAATGATGAGACTGAGGTACCACAGTAAGAAGAATGCTTTTCATACAGTTTCAAAGTCTTGTAAGTTAAATGAGAATTCAAATCTGACTCTGAATCATTTGGGTCCAAACAAGTTGAATAACGAAGACCCATTTTGCTTTGTGCGATATTGGAACGTAAAATAAAAGTATTAGAATAAGAGCAAGAGAAAATGGCAATACAAACGAAAAGAAGTGATTGAGATAAGAAACCTGCTTATATAAAATAGATAAGAGAAAAGATAAGGGATAAATGGGGAAGAAAGGCGGGATGCCAAGGGACCAAGAATAATAGATATTGAGCTAGATTAGACGAGATCAGACTAGACTTGACTAGGTTAGACTAGACTGGACTGGATAAGATCAAAAAGATACACAAAAAGAGAATTAATAACTATGAGAACATACAAGGAATAAATACAAGTTATTCGGAAAGCCAGACATGCTACTAACAAGTGAAAGTTAATAATAATCAAACGGGAACCAAAATAAACGTCGATAAACTAGCAACCAAGCCGATCGACCGAGCACCGCCCACCCACCCTCGCACCACTCCAGCCCGCAAAAGTCTAGATTTCAGCAGGCAATTACACATTTTCTCTCTCTCTCTCTCTCCCGCCAACTTCGACAACCGCCGACGAAACTCGTCGCCCAACGTCAAACGAACATCAATGGCCGTGTGTGTAGGGACATGTGTTTGTTATATATACGATGATACATGTAGACACACAGACACACACGCACACACACAGCCATTCATATCATCCATTCAGCCAATCATATACTACCTACAGCACACCAAATTTGAAATTACACATGTCCGACTCGAACTCCAGCTAAAACTCGGGCATATCGATCGTTTATTTCTCCGCTGTAGCAGCTCAACTCAGCCGGTCACTTCACTTCACTTCACTTCAGGGCAGCCTTGAACTTTGTCCCCATCTGAAAAAAAAAATTCCCAAAATTCCGTGTTTCTCGTTTTTCAACCGCTCCGAGATTGGAATTGGTGATGTAATGTAATTAATGTAATGCGAAATGTAATGGATATTGTAATGGATATCGTACAGTAAAGAGCCGTGTATATATATTTTATTGCTTGAATTCTTTTTAACAATTTTTTTTGATAGATTTGCTTCGTTGGTTGGAGTGAATTATTTTTTTTTTTTTACTATACATTTTTTTTTAACAGTTTCTCAGTACGGAACGGGGTTGATACTCTATTTGTCACTTCTTAAGCGAGTCCACTCCACTCTTTTGTCGGTTTACTCATCTTTTCATTATTGTCATTGCTTTGATTTTCTCTGCCGTACACATAATAAATATATAATCAGATTATACTGCTCTTGTTCATATTCATGTTCATAAACTCCATCCACTAGATTCACTGTGTATTATTGTACCTCTTATACATACTCATTTCCCCAAGTGCTCTCCTCGTATACTTATACTCCGATTCTCTCTTCTTTCAAACACTCGGATCGACACATACACACACACACATACATACATATACACACACACACACACACACTCTCTCTTTCACATAATATCAACCACATATGATCTCAAATACCCAACAACAACAAAAACAATTAGATCCGATAATGTCCACAACTTCTCCCCCTGCTCCTCCTCCTCCCGGTCCTCCACCTGCTCCTGCTCCTACCCGTCACATGGCTTCATTCGTTAAACCGGGTCATGATGCAGTCGAAATCGATTATGAATCATTACCTGATAACTCTCCAATTTTCGCTCAATTAACAGCGGGTGCTTTTGCAGGCATTATGGAACACACTGTAATGTACCCTATAGACGCTTTGAAAACTAGAATGCAAACTTCAAATATACAAATCAATGAAGGTATAATACAATCTGTTTCCAAGATTACTTCTACCGAAGGTGCAATTGCTTTATGGAGAGGTGTCTCTTCAGTTGTGTTGGGTGCGGGCCCTGCACATGCTGTCTATTATCTTGTTTTCGAATCAACAAAGACCGTATTATGCAATAACTTAATCGACCAACGAGCAATTGAAAACAACTCTTCCATAAATAGTCTGAATACCACTGCAAGTCGCTTAATCACTGATCAAAAACATCCTATAATAGCTTCAGCATCAGGTATTGCAGCAACTACAACTTCTGATGCTTTAATGACTCCATTTGACGTTCTGAAACAAAGAATGCAAATCCTTTCCAAATCATCAACATCCTTAAAACCATCCGTTTTCAAACTAGCATTGTCAATTTATCAAAAAGATGGTATAAAACCATTTTTCATCTCTTATCCAACTACATTAATTCTGAACATCCCATATGCTGCAATAAACTTTGGTGTTTATGAATACGCATCTACCAAATTAAACCCAGATCAAATATATGACCCATTATTACATTGTATATCTGGTGGTGTCTCCGGAGCAGCTGCAGCTGCAGTTACTACCCCATTGGATTGTATCAAGACTGTTTTACAAACTAAGTCAATTAAAAACGTGAACGGCTTTCTAAGCGCAGCTAAAGGATTGTACCAATTTGGTGGGTACTCTGCATTTTTCAGAGGTTGGAAACCTAGAGTTATATTCAACGTTCCTTCCACTGCTATTAGTTGGACAGCATATGAGATGGCAAAAGCTTATTTGTTGAATAATAACTAAACAACAACAATAATATTAATAGTAGTAATGCTTCCATTAGTACTTTTAACGAATAAACAAAAAAAAAATAATGATTAATGATTCATCCAACAAAGGCAATGACTTAATGAGAGAAAACTAGAAGACTACCAAAGAATCAAATTCCAAATCAGTGATTGGTTAAAGAACAACAAAACCACTGCTTCTAAACATTTTTCGCATTTTGTTATTATTTACTGTCTTGTTTTGCGTTTGCGTTTTGCTTTTGTGTTTCATGCGTTTCACCTTGTCGTTTTGTTCTTCCTGCTCTATTTGTTTCCGTCGTTGCTCACTGACAAACATAGAATTATCAAGTTCTGTCTGATTTTTCTTTTTTTTCATTATCATCATAATGATGTTCCTACATCATCATCCAACATCCAAAGTATCTAGCACCTTCTGTCTACTTACTCTTATTGTATAAATATTCTATATATTATACTTTTTTTTGATTTTTCGTCTCTCCTCTTGTACATTTATAACATTGTTTCATTTAATACATGCTGATCATCATATTTGAAGATATTGAAATATTTACAAAATAAAGAACTCTAGCTATTTACATCGTTGTTCACGTGACTTATCAAAAAGAAAAAAAAAACCGACATCCACTTACCTATCTGCGTATCTACCTACCCCATTCATTAACTAACTCTCAATAACAATATCATCAGAATCAATGAATTTCAAACGATCTTCATTTAATTTTCCTTGTTTCTTCAATGTTTTCAATCTCAGTTTCTCTTGTTTTTCCATTTTCTTCAACTGTTTCAACTTCTTCTTCTCTTCCTTTTCATTAATTACATCGCCAGTATCATCGTTCTTCTTTAAGTTAGTTTTCAATTTGTATGTCACTGTGTCTTTGTAATCTCCAACGAGATCAAATGATAAATCACCTTCTCCTATCAGTCTCCCTTCATCTGGTGCTCCTTCATTTGCTCCTTCACCACCACTAATCATATTCTCTAACGTACTCATGATCTTCAACCGTCTAATCTTTTCCAGGTCACTCATCTCGTCAGCAAACCTATTCATCTTTCTTTTTTCTCTTTCAAAATTCTCATTGTCATCCAGAATCAGATTAATCATAAAACCTTTCTTTAAATGATTCTCTATCTCCTTCTTTTTCTGGTTCACTAAATCATTCAATGTGATTTGCCACGATATCCTAATCACCTTCAATTCCCTTCCACTACCATTTGGTCCTCCTCCAGACCCAGACCCACCATCTTCAGCTAACTTCTTCTCTTTCTCTAACTGTAACCTCATCTGCTTTGGATTGTTCCGGACCAACTTCTTCGTAACTTGCTCTGCTAGATAATTTGAATATACTTCCCTTGCTTCACGGCTCTCCACTACTTTCACAAGACATATTTTCTCTTGTTCATTTAAATCAACAGTCGTCAAGATACTCAGTCCTTCTTTCGATAAATCTAATGACTTGACTACTTTGATAACGTTATAAATTCCCATGTCTTGCTTGTCTTTGATAAGTTTAATTCTACCCTGTGAGTTTACAGAACGTATTTTCTCAATTATTGCCTTGATAGCTTCATGATCTTTCGTTGTTCCTGTGGAAAACATCGAATTATTGGACTGTCCTCTACCGTTTTTTTGGTAGCGTTGTGATGAGGAAAAAGAAGATCGATTCGAGCTATCATTTAAGGAGTTTGTAGAATCTGGAAGGTTCCCAAACTGGAATCTCTTAGTACGTCTGGGTTGCTGTTGTCGTTGTTCATTTAAAATTGGCGATCCTCTATTTGCAGAGTTGTTCAAAGTACTACTTCTATTATTATTATTCCGACTATTCTGATTAGTAGTCCCATTCGCAAACCCGCCATTATCATTCCCATTCAACTTTGCCCCGCCACCAGTAGTAAAGCCGTTTCTCTTAGCATTTTTAGAATTGTTTAAAAAATCGTCTAATGAGAACTTGCTCAAACTGGTCGAATTGAAGTAACGAGAGATAGGGAAATAATGAATATTTATGATGATTTGCTGTGACAGTAGCTTACCATAGTACCTATTGGGTGTTTTCTTTATAAACATGTTGTATCATTTATATTTATTTCTATAACTTCTAGTATTAGTCTTCACTCAAGAGAAAGCCCTCCTGATTCCATATAAGACGCTGGTACACTCTTATCTCTGTGGTAATAAGCCCAATCAATCACTGAAAAGTTCATGGATTCCAATAAAAATACCACCAAAAATTATTCAAAAGAGAAAAAACAGTGCGATGACATAATAAATTACTTACCGAAAACAAAAGAAAGGATCATTTTTTGTGTCTGAAAAGGGCGGTTAATGTGGTGACATTAATACATTACAGAAGAGTTGGTTCTTTCAAAAGGAAAATCTATTGAAAAACAAGTACGATAAGAGAACCCAGGTATTCATACAACATAAAAACTGAATAAATTAATGAAGGAACAAACACCTAAAAAATAATAATAATAATGAGAAACAAAAAAAAAATGAAAAAATGAAAAAATGAAAAAAACCACACATTTCGAATAGTAACAAATTACTCAGGTCAATCAATATCAACCTCTGATAACTGGACTAATTGGAATACCAGCATACTCATCATACTTTAGAGCTAAGTTTATATTTTGTAAACATTGAGTAGCAGCACCTTTCAACAAATTATCAATCGTACCAATAATAACAACTCTATCTTGTTTAGCATTCACTGCAAATCCACCAACCACAACTCCATGCTTCCCACTAATGTCTCTAACTAATGGCGCTTCACCAGTCACAGTGATCAATTGCTCACCTTTATAAGTGTCTTGGTACAAAGTTCTAATATCTCTTGAAGTTAGCGGCTCTTTCAAAGGAATAGAAATGGTGTGAGAGATTCCTTGGAACCATTGTGCCACATGGGGCATGAAGGCAACTTCCAAACCTAACCGTTTAGACACTTCGCGTTCATGAATGTGATCAGTCAATGAGTATGGAATCAAGTTTTCTCTTAGTAAGTTGATGTCATTCTTTGGTGATGGCTTGGTTCCAGCTCCAGAGTATCCGGAAACACTGAAGATTGATGGACGACCAGAAGCGTATGGGACTAATGGAGCAATGGCAATTTGAGCACCTGTGGCAAAACAACCTGGATTGGAGATTTTTCTAGCGTTGGCAATCTCTTTTCTAGAGTTTAGTTCAGGTAAACCATAGACCCATTCTCCAGTTTCGTCAAATCTGTAATCGGCTGATAAGTCAATAATCTTTGAGTTTCCAGAACCGTTTGCTTCTTCAATGGCGTCAACAAAAGGTTTACAAACACCATTAGGTAATGCCATGACCCAAGCGTCAACTTCATTATTAACTTCAAGTTTCTTAATGTCTTCGATTTGTAGATTGTCATAAATAATTTCAGACTTGTTATAACCTTGTAATTTTTGACCTTTCAATTCCCTAGATGACACATGACTCAATTCTAAGTATGGATGTTTATCAATTAAGCTAATCAAGTTTTGTCCAGCATATCCTCTAGCTCCAATTAGAGCAACTTTAGCTTTCTTGGTATTGGTACCTTTAGTTAGCGGTGGGTTCTCAGTTGCCAATCCCCTTTTGAATTGTTTACTGAAACCACCAGCCCCAAATAGTAGTGTAGCACTGTTGTTGGTTCTTCTTCTTAGAGTAGAAAATGATCTTGATTGTTGTCTCGAACTGAAAATACCAGATTGGTTACTAAATGATTCTTTAGAGAAATTTTCAATTAATTTACTAACTTCTTGAACTGAAGTAGTACCATACCAGAACAAAATTTCACCATTCTTAGTATATGAACCATCAGCCTTGCCAAAATACCATGCGATATTTGGATCATCTTCTTTAGCAACCCACTGTAAAGTTGAGTAATCTTTCTTAATCGCATTGAAAATATTATCCGTGACATTATTCAACCAACCTGCTTTGGAAGACAAGAATTTGTCTAATTTGGCAACACCAGTGTTAGAATCATCCTTAACAATAGCTAAAACTTCCAATGGCTCATCTCCATATGCTTTAAATTTAGTAGTTTCTAAAGATCTCAAGTATGAAGCCACAGATGTCGAATTTGACGCAATTTCAGCATCTCTGTTCAACGCATTTCTTAATAAATCAGGCTGCTTAAAATCTTCTAATGAGTTTCTTGTCAACAATTTATAACCTCTTCTAATTAAGGTACCTGCACCGGAATCTGTGAACAATTCTTTTTGTAAATCGTTAACGTCAATAATGGCAACAGATGAAGATCTAGGTAAATGAATCAATAACTCTCTAATTTCTTTAATCTTCAATTTAGTACCATATTTAACCCAACTTTCTTTCAATAAATCTTCATATTCTTCATCCAAGTTAATAACAGAGATTTTTTCACCGGTATTACCGTTGATGATACCACCCTTTTCGTTCAAGTAAACAATTTTTAAAGGTTCGAAAACTCTAGCAACTTCACCAGCGGCAACATCGGCATTAACATTTAAGATTTGACCTGATGGAGTCTCTGCTAATGAGGTCAAGATTGGTAATGCACCAGCTTGGATAGAAGCTTCGATTGGAGCCTTGTTAACACCTGTAATATGACCAACTAATTGATACTTATCTTTATCTAGATAATCAGCTTGGAAAACACCAGCAGTTATTGGTCTTGCATGAACACCCATTTTCTCTAAAGCTGTCACTAGTTTTAAGTTTTGTTCAAGGAAGCATTTTCTAACAACGCTCATTGTTTTTTCATCTGTTATTCTAATACCATCGGAATATTGTGGTTCGACACCCTCATTTTCTAAAATTTCGTTAATTTGAGGTCCAGTACCATGCAAGACAATTGGATATAAACCAACGTGGTACAAGAATGCTAAGCATGAGGCCAATTCTGGCAGTTGTTGAGTGATGATAGCACCTCCAACTTTAATGACCGCGAATTGTTGTTGTGAGACAGAAGTGAAGTATTTTAAGTACTGTTCAACTTCTCTCTTAGACCCTATATTATTCAACAATTGGATAACGGTAGATCTGGTGGAGTAGTATCTAATTGAAATTTGAGTGGAATTGGAGATAGATGAAGATGAGACAATTGCAGGAGCAAAATTTCTTGAACCTGTCAACTTGATAGCCTGTTTAGCTAACAAGTTTCTAGTTGAAAAACTTTTCAGAACAGTTTTAATCATTTTTATATGTTGTTACTTTCCCACAAGTACTTCAGTTAGACTTATGGATCCTTCTATCAGGAAGAGTAAAAAATGCTGAAATTACCAAAGAAAAAGACGAAAACATGACTCCAAAGAGAAGAAAAATTCTCCAATAAGACAAGATTCAGTCATTTGATTTTTGAACATGAAGATGGTCGTGCAGCGATCATTTTGGGTGAAGTAGCGCGCTGTGGCGAGTAATTGCCGTTTTCGGTAAGAGTGTTAGTGGCTAGTTATTTGGTGTATGGGTGTAATAAAGTGGCTGGTGTAAGTGCTTGTAAGAGGCTTGGGACGTGTTCTCCAAAGCGACACTAATCAACGTTTGGTAGTGTTGGTGATTGATTGATTACAAGTCATCAGGGTTGATCAAGCGACAGCCAGCAGTTATAGGCAGGGGTAATTGAATAGAGCTACAATAGTCTGAGTTATGTCAGCAGGAGCAGATACAGGTGCTTCACCGCAGGAACAAATCATAGAAGCAGCAAGAAGGAACAATGTTGATTTAATCGATTCCATAGTCGACAAGTATAGAGAAGATCCCACCACTTTGACAAATCTGCTGAACACAGCAACCGATTCCACGGGAAATACAGCCCTTCATTTATGTTGTAAGTTTGGTTGTTATGAAGTCATGGATAAGATACTAGATATTGACGGTGTTGAAATCGATCCGCTTACCCCATTAACTGGTGAAACTCCGTTGCATTATGCTGTGACTTATAGTTTTGAAGAACCAGAGTATGGCCAGTTCTTAATCGAAAACTTGATTGAGGTCGGTGCAGATCCAACAATTAAGAATAAAGACGGACTAAAACCTGTACAACTGTTAGGTGACTACAATGAAACTATAAAATTAACTCTTGAAAGCGCTGAGTATGCTGTTAACGTTGTACCACCTGAAGCTGAAGTAGACAACGCTGAACAAGAACAGGGTGACGATGAACCATCTGACGAAGATAGCGAAGATGATACCGAAGGACAAAAGTGATAATTTTCATATTTTCTTTACTAAATATATGTTTATTTCGACATTCTGATGAGACTTGCACTCACCATTTATATACTTCTACATATGTGCTGCATGCCAAATTTTGTCTTATTTTATATATTTCACATTTGAAAGAAACTTAAAGATCAGATAACCTCCAAAATTCAAGTAATTTTGACAATTTAGTCATATTCGAAAACCATCTTTTGATGATTGCCCCCACCCTCCAAGTAATTCCACTTTAGCTATTGTTGCAATCTTATTTCTTTCAATGAAATTCTCTTTAAACTGGTGATAAGTTTTAACCGTTGAAGAAACTCCACCTATTAACTTGAGTTTGTTCATCAGACTTTCTCTTGATATAGCACTCTGATCACTAATTTTAACTTGAGTTTTGGTAGGACATCCATCTTTGACACCATTAGTCAATACCTGTAAAAATGAATTATATGGAGAGTACACGATTGACTTCAAACTCGTGGAAGTTTTGCGTACCTCATGTTCAGTGGTCGAGCTTGAGAATAGGAATGAAACGCTGGTAGGTAATACTGTAAAGGGGTGAAATTTTTCTCTAAGTTCTGAGGTCATTTCATTCTTAAACCTACCATAGAAACATCGTTCAATACTTTTTTGATTAATATGATCACCAGGCAGCACCAAGAAACTTAAATAAAATGAGTTTGGATCAGCAATCAAACTATAAGTAGCGCAATTCAATAATGATGTAAATTGTTTCAAACATAACTTATCAGAGCAGGACTTAGAGTAGGATATAGGAGAATCTTTACGACCTGGTTTTGTCCTCACAATACCAACCTCATTAAAATTACTTCTGCCCCTAACCACTTCGTCGCCTGTCATTGCTTTCATTATCCAGTCTGTTCGGTCTGTTGACAGTTCTTGAGTGTTTTCAATGGACGCATCTCCACAAGGTATCTCACTCACGTACAGGGCAAACTTGATATTTTCATCAGATAAGGTGTATTTCATACTCTGATCTTCAACTTTTCTCAGTATTAATCCTTTTCCACCGTTATTTATTATGCTTATTTCGGAAAGTAATATATCATTAAACAATCGTAGAGATAGTATCTCAGCGTGTTGGTCATGGACTAATCGACCACTACTAATTCCAACTATCTTTTCATCAGACATCACTTTAACTCCTGTTGTTAAAGTTAGAGGAACTACCTCAAGATCAATGTTTTGATCCCCATCACCTCGTTTCTCTCCGAGTTTTTCTGTATCATCAATTTCTTTTCCATTCTGTTTCGGTATTAAAGCAACTAGGCCAGCTAATACTGTAAACTCGTTATTTCGTAGATTAGGTTTAGCATTTGTAAACTTTGTCAGTTGCTTATCCTTAAGAGATGATGGTATGTTGAATTCTTGCAAAATTACTTCTGATATTCGATTACCTAAATCAAAATCATGACAATACATATCTATCTAATGAATTGTTGGATTATAGAATTCTGATTCTCTTCAAATTTAACTATTCATGTTTTGAACCATTGAGAGAGACGAATAAAAATATAAGTAAACATTTAACTCTATCTTGATGGTGAAATCCAGTGAACTAAAAAAAAATGCGCAAACCCGGAATCGAACCGGGGGCCCAACGATGGCAACGTTGGATTTTACCACTAAACCATTTGCGCTGGTTACTGTCAACGTAAGGCATTGGGACGATGGCCCCCTTATTTCCTATTTCCTTTATTTACTATTTTGTCTTTCACTATTGTTTTATCTTTCGTCGACTTTTGATTTTGCCCCCTTTATTTTTATGATATATAGTCGTGGGATTTCCCACATCTTAGTTTAGTTTAGTTTAGTTTCCTATCGACTTCGATAGGAGAAATCATAAAATAGAATACCAATTTCTTATTCTATCAGTTTTATATAACTATTGAAACCTCAT